>JAPTHN010000113.1:781945-881571 GCA_026936325.1 Platynereis dumerilii | reverse complement strand
TGAATGATATGATAAATTGAAAGTGACAGCAGAAATGTGCTGTGAAAGTTGTGTAAGTCTTGATTTTTTAGAATGAAAATAAATCTAACATGATGATGACACAGTAACAAACTGCCACACCATGCTAGAGTTGTGTTTTTTTTTTCTAGCTATCTCATCTATCATATACCTCCACAGAAGTTAACAATAAACTATATATGGCTATAAAAGTTACCAAAATATTTTCACTCAAATATTTTTTGAAGTTTACCAATTTATTACATACCATAATTTTTTATCATTTTAGTTGAATTTGAGCGCTTTTATTAATTTTTGTAAGAGCATTTAGACCCCAAAAGGCACACTGAGAGTATTTAACGCATATTATGGTAGATATTCATTACCATAGGCATAACCGTTTTGGAGTTCTGCTACGGAAATAACGAAAAAGCAATTTTTTTTAAATTTTCAATATTTTACAAAAGTGTACCAATTGCTAGAATATGAACACCAAAAGTAACATGTTTCTATGCTGTTAGACTCATTCATGTGCCAAATATCATATATAAGTCCAATAGTTTAGGCACAGTGGCCTATACGTCTATTTGTGATGCCGCCTGCAGTGGATCCAAGCTAGTTGTAAAGGAAGTCACGTCCAAATTACAACATGCCTGCTATTCATTCCTTTGCCAGATGCATGCTCTATAATCAAGTTATATGCATGTCTTGACACCAAACACCTCCAAACAAAATGACCAAGTCAGGACCCAAAAGACATTCTGAAAATGCTCAAATTTCAAGCCAAAACTTTCTCTCACTGTGACTGCATAAATGGAGATGTGTACACACACCTCCATTAAAAATGAACTTCCAAGAATAATAAAAGTTCACTGGGTGCACAGCACTGCACACAAACTCTGTGGCCTAGGGCCCTGTGGAGCCTTCCAGGCTAGCAGCATGCAGTCAAATCATTATGAGAGTCAAGGATATCTAATTTTGAGGACACACTTGACAATTGTTGCAGTTTAAAGTGTGATTATATATAATTCATTGTAGAAATAAAGGCAAATTGATTGATGGATTATTGATTGATTCATTGGTGGTTTATCCACCCATCCTACTCCTGCCCATGTATTATATTCACTGTCCATCAACATATCTCATGTAAACAATCATTATGTCAAGTAATTATTTGGAAAGCTGTCCATAAAGCCAGTGTATGTGTTGTGTACTCACTGCTGTATATGACAAACTGTACTCACTGCAGTATATGACAAATTGAATCTATGTATTGAAATATCACAATGTAGATAGTGTGTATAAAAAACAGAGTTCCATATCTCCATTACAATTTCCAAGAACATTTATCAGAATTTCTTTAATGCATAACTTCTTTAATGGGTTCTTAATTAATGTTGCACCACTTTACACATGAGTTGCCACACTCTCCCAAGGGATTGATAATAAGTGTTTAATTCAGATAAATCACCCCCTTCCCATCAATAAGCCAGGACACCTTTCCAGGAAAATATGAGTGGCCAAAAAACTCCCTCAGAAGAAGACCCTCACTTGGCCCTGCTCAACCCCCCCCTAACTACAGCAGTGCCACCTACATACAGTGACACCCAGTGGCCATTTCTTGAAGATCTCAAGACAGCGCAACAATATCTTGCACAAAGTGACCCCAAGGCAATTAAAATTTGGTCTAAAAAAAGGTTGTTTACACTTTTGCAAAATTCAGCATTTTCCACAAAAAGAGGAATAGTTGTACTTGTCCCGATATCACAGGGTTCTCAATGACTTCTTATTCTGAACTCTTTCTTTCATGAGGTCAAATGATGATAATAAAATATCAGTGGTTTCCGTCTGTGTTTGACATCTTTTTTTCCGTTTCTTTTTTTTAGATCTGTCTGACTACCTTTTTGTCTATCTTCTTACTTTTATTTCATTAGGTAAGGGCATACATTCCAACTGATAAATTTATCTAATTGGCATTCAAATTGCAATATTTATAATTATAGTAATTTATTCGTTTTTTATTTGGCAACCAAAACTCATTTTTTAAATGAATCTAAAGGAATTTCTGAAAATGCTGGACTTCTCCTGGATCCATAACATTACACCCAAAATTATACATTTCATCAAAGTTGCCACCCCACCACCATTTATTACCATTCATTGTTAAAAATTTGCCAGTGATATTTAGAAATTTCTAGGCAATGTTAGGACATTTCAGTGAACTGAAGACATGGCCCGCTGCAAGCACTCTGAGAAAGAGCAGGTTATTCTTCCCAGAGTGGCTGCAAGCACCAAGTCTTGTGAATTTGTCCATACACATGTACTGTGGACATTCTCTTGGGTTGCAGATGTCCACAAGTAAAGCAACTCAGTTGGAATCTCTACAAGGTATCTTTGCTGTGGTGAGGGTTAATCAAGAAGTTGGGAGGGGGCAAGGGGGAAGGGGGGGGGCATCCTCCACTAGGAGGGTGGGGAGGGGGTGAGCTGTTGATTTCAACATGCCTAGTTTGTATACATATGGCATTCATTTGGAATATTTTGGAGGCCCCCCCCTCCCCTCTCTGTCTTCAAGTCAGATGACCACTGAAGTGAAGGGGTCATTGTTTACCAGACATTCAGGGTGATAACATCTTTACACATGCAAAGGAAATAGTAGCAAACTAAGGACACAGCTTGTGAAAAGAGACAATTGAGAATTAATTGTCGTAATTATATTATTAAACTATGAACAACGGATTTTTTCTCAGGAAGGACTTAAATGAAGGATAATGTGAATAGATATTAAGACAAATGGATAAATAATCTGGAACTTATGCATCTTCAGTATTGTTTCTACTGGTGAGTGATTTTCAGCATAATCATAACATGATCTACTTTAATGGACTTGTTGTTTTACACCCTGGTATCTGGCTGTCTGCTTCTATTGAAGATTGAGTGACAGGTGTGGACCAGGGGACTGACTGGGAGGGAGGTGTCATGTAGCAGCAGGCACAGAGCGACACCATGGGCCACCCCAAAACAAGGGCTAAGGAGGGGAGGGGGTGGATGAGATTGAGGGGGGTTGTTGGCAAAGAATGCCACCTGACATCTGGTGGACTTTTGATAAACTTCAAAGGCCATTTTGAGGCTGGAAAGGGTAAAATATGGCTAGTGTCTACCAGATAAGATCCCACGGCCCCGAGAAGGAAAAGTTACTATCGGGGCTTTTTGCACATTTTTAAGATTACAGGCCTAATAAAATTCACAGGGGTGGCCAAGAATATGTAAGACCAGGAATACAATGTTACATGGTGACAGCTGCAGTAGTTTGTCTGTAATTGAGCTGCAAAGTTGAAAAAGGGTGAAAAGTCAGTCTGAGTGTGTCCCATAGATAAGAGGACGACATCATGTATGAGGGATGGCCATCCCACAGTTAAGGTATCAATTGACCATCCCATCCCTATGCGGCCTACTAACACTGATCAGAGGTCCTCTCTACTCCGCGATGCAACTGCAGGCCACCTGGTGTCAATAGCTGACACTGAGGCCAGTGGAGAGCCCTGTGCAGCCAACCGTAACGATTGCCGACTTTACTGGTTCAGACCAGGCATGGTCCTGCATCAATAGCTATCAATATAGCAGCTATTTATCATAGAGTGGTTAACATGGTTAATTGAAATAAACAGCAATTAGTGACATTGCCCAATGCTTGTGTAAGTTTTAAATTGGTCAACTTGATACCACTTCAGGGCCTGGCAGAGTTGTCTGAGGTGTGAAGTGCAATTTACATGATGCCATTGAATAGGCCTACAGTCTCTGGCTTGCAAATTTCATTATGCAGGTAATAAAATGTATCCCTTGTTTAATTCTATTACATTCAGTGGATTCAATGTTAAAGATAACTTACACATATTTTAATTGACAGCCTTGCAATTTATGCTAACTTTAGATTTAGTTTGGGAAACTTGGCACAGTGCCAAATTCTTTGATGTCATTGACAACAAGCTGTTGGACCAATTGACTAGCCTAGCCCCTTTAATCACTAATTTCCATCAAAAAGAACTATCATAGACAAAGGCCTTGGCCAATGGAGAGCTCATAATTACAATTCTGCTGGTAAGTCAGTGATGGGCAACAATATCAATTCAGTGCAACCATTCAACTTGATGAAGCAGTGGCCATTCAACCATGACGATCACGGACGTGCATGATAGGGGATGACGCAATCACAGGCCTTTGATGTGAACTTGGGGGACATGAGGTTACCGCGAATAACGGAGGTTCGCGACATAGAGAAGCGCGATATAGGGAGGCTACACTGTAGCAAAATTCAAAATTCTTAGTAAAATATTTCGGGCGAAAGTAGGGTGGCCATTTAGTGGCGGCCTTCCTGGTGGCCATCTTGGATTCCCCACATGTTTCTGATCCACACCATTTTGCAGCTGACTGAAGTGCGGGCCCAGTGTGAATTACGGTGATGCTTGATAAGAGCCAAGACACACACCAGCTGATCAACACCAATTAAAGCAACAGCTGAAGTGGTTCACTGGTTCAATTTGCAATTCATTTCTAAACATGCTTAATCTGCAGGTTATTGATCAGTACTAATAGCAATTAGGGATTGCACTGGACATCTAGGCTAATGGCAATCAGGGCCAACTAGGAATATCTGCCAAAACACGTGAATGGGCAATGCCTTAATTCGATTCTTTAAAACATAGTTATTCAAAATTTACAACTCAACAAATGCCTATATTTGACTATTGAGATAAATTTTGATTATTATAAAGACAGACATTTCAGATTTAACAACTTCCAATGCGTTTATAAGTGATTCTAAAGCAAAGCTGATTGAGTTTCAAATTAATGTGTGGCTGTTGCTGAGTGCATACAGCTTGATTGTACTTCACTGCTATTTGTAACTTATAAGCTGACACTGTACAACTACTGATATACTCAGGGTCAGGGCACATTAGACTTAATTACAATCATCTAATATCAATGCTAATCCCAGGACAAGCTGCTGGAATTTGTGCTAAATTATGCTGGTATGCAGAGGCAGTCAAGCGCGACGCATCCAAAGACGCAACGACGCAATTCTAGGGTCTTTGGAATGACTGTCTAATTAATTGGGGGTCATAGAGGCATCACGAATAAATGAGGACCGCGATATACAGAGGCGTGATATAAGCAGGCTGCACCATATATATACGTTCCTGATCAACTCCAATAGGTCAATAGCTGTACCAAACTTCATAATTCTTTTGAGTTAAATATTAAGGTCAGAGTGGAGAGTTAAAGCATACAAGCATTTTGTTGTGGCCATCTCGGATTTCTCTACGTGATCATGATCCACACCAACAGACCAATACTTGTACAGAATTTTATAACTCTATGCGAAATTTTATAACCCTAAGTGAAATATTTAAGTCACAAATGGCCACTTACACAAACGAGGATAACAATGCCGACGACAACGATCAAGTGAAAATAATACAATAACTCTTCGTTTTCAAGGAAAAAAGACAAACTAATAAAAATTTAATCGTTTCATACCTTGCAACATAAACTTCTTTCTCCCTCACAGCAAGTCCAACACACGTCACAAAGGACAGTCAACGGAACAAAGACAGCAGCTATCAGACAATAGGATCGCAGACACGATTGATTCGATCCACACAGCACAATTATCTGAAAAACAAAGCAAACATGTATTGAAGGGTACATTCACTGAATTTTCAGGTTAATCACTAGATACAGCAGGGCTTTGGGGTCGGAGTCTGACGTTTTTGGGTTGAGTCGGAGTCGCTTTGAGTGTCAGGTGTGGTCGGAGTCGGAAATTAAATTGGTGACTCCGGTCGACTAAAAATAATTTACATAATTTACAAAAACACACTTACAAAAATATAGAATTAATCCCAAATTTTACATTTAATTACTGAAACAAGTAAAACATTCAGATCTGTCGTGAAAAATCACGCAAAAGTTCAGGAAACTTCTTTCCCTCCTTTCAGTCTTCCAAGTATGCTTCAGTACCAATACAATGAAACCAACAGAACAACTATCAAAGCAGCCACAATAAATTATCAAAAAATCAATTCTGATTTATACTTCATTTTAAAACGTCATGATTCACAACTTAATAACTCGCCACTGTCTGATTGCTATTGCAGTCTATCATAGGCTACATGTTTCAATTACAGTGGTGTTATGAACCTTCACTCACACCCATCATTTCAAAATGAACCAGTCAACAAAGCCTTTATTGGAGAATCGACAGAATGATGATGCTCGGCCAGAAATGACTAAAACAAATTTTAAGTTTAAGAGACCAAACCCAGATAAGATTTGTGTAGGAAGTGAAAGAAAGCTGCTTGCAAGTTTTCATGCCTGAGTAATTATTAGTCTGGGTGGAGAAGAGTAAAGCATCCATGAATTTATAATATGATGATGATGATGATGATGATGATAATGATGATGTTGATGATGATGATATTCGTGATACACACCAATAGACCCATATCTGTACAAAATTTCATAACTAAGTGACATATCAAGGTCACAGAGAACAGTTAAAGTATGGTGGCCATTTTTGTTGTGGCCATCTTGTATTCTCCACATGTCTCTGATCCACACCAACACTATATTATAGACCAATGGCTGTTCCAAGTTTTATAACTCTAATTGAAATATTAAGGTCACAGTGGACAGTTAAAGTATGGCGGCCATTTTGTTGTCGCCATCTTGGATTTCTTCATATATATGTTCCTGATCCACACCAATAGGACAATACCTTAAGGCTGCACAATACTGGTAAATAGGTAGATATCGATATTAGGGGTTAAATTGTCGATTACGATATCATTTTCGATATTCAGTAAAATTAAAGAACTGCTCCCTCAACTGACTGGTACCTGCGCTCACCTGCGCGAGCCAGTGGGGCCCTGCACCTCAGCAGGTCAGATCGTGTCAGGGAGAACTGCATGCAGTATGCTTCGGACTTCCACAATTTCTTGCTAATTATCGCCCATGCTATGCTATGCATAGGGCGATTATGCTTTAGTGCTGAAATCTACTGAAGGGGTGAAATTACCAATGCTGTGGCCTCAACCAGCCCACTCTGGAAGTTCTTATCATATGCATAACACATTGATACCATTGTAGATGTGCACAACGGTTCGTATTTTCAGTTTAATTCAATATTAGAAAATTTACTATTATCAGTTTTAGAGGCTATCAAGGTCCAGAAAGCCTGCATTGTGGTGGCCATTTTCCCTTCCACAGGGTGAGTTTTAGTACACAGAATGGCCACTGCAAGCAGCTCATCAGATACATTACACAAGAGGGCAGCACCTGCAAGTCCTTTGCCACTTCCTCCCTTTGCACCACATTCTATTTCTGGGAAACTCAGCAATTCCTGCATCTCAGTAAAGTTCATGCATCTGTCCAACTAATTATACAGGGAGCACGGACTTATATTGTATCTATTTCATATTATTCTATTCTCTTCCCTCCAATCTACGGGCAACTTACTATATATTATATGAATCTGTTTTATATTTATGTAAATAAAATACTGGTTATAATATACACTCATGTAAACAAAAGATAGACATATAGATAGATAGATAGATAGATAGATAGATAGATAGATAGATGCATGGATAGACGGATTGGCAGACAGATAGGATAGATGGATAGGATATACAGTAGGATAGGATAGGTGGATAGTATAAACCGATAGGATAAACAGACAGGATAGATAGATAGATAGATGGAGGAATGGATTGACAGATGGATTGATGGATATATGGGACAGACGGACAGGATAGACGGATGGGATAAACAGATAGGATAAACGGATATGATAAACAGATGGGATAAACAGGTAGGTTAAACGGCATAAACGGATAGGATATACGGACGGGATAAACGGATGGGATAAACGAACGGGATAAACGGATAGGATAAACGGATAGGATAAATAGAAACGTAGATAGATAGATGAATGAATGGATTGACGGATGGATTGAATGATAGATAGACGGATGGATAGACAGATTGACAGACGGATAGGATAGATGGATAGGATAGATGGCTGGGATAAACAGATAGGATAGATGGATAGTATAAACGGATAGGATAAACAGACAGGATAGATAGATAGATAGATGGAGGAATGGATTGACGGATGGCTTAATGGATAGATGGGTTGACAGACGGATAGGATAGACGGATAGAATAAACGGATAGGATAAACAGATAGGATAAACAGGTAGGATAAACAGGTAGGATAAACTGGATAAACGGATAGGATAAACGGATGGGATACACGGATGGGATAAACAAATGGGATAAACAAATGGGATAAACGGATAGGATAAACGGATAGGATACATGGATAGGATACATGGATAGGATAAACGGATAGGATAAATGGGATAAATGGGATAACGGATAGGATAAACGGGTAGGATAAACGGATAGGATAAACGGATATGCTAAACGGATAGGATAAACGGATAGGATAACAGATAGGCTAAACGGATAGGATAAACAGATAGGATAAACGGATAGGATAAACAGATAGGATAAACAGGATAAATGGGATGAACCAATGCTCATGGGGTACTGCATAAACGGATAGGATAAACGGATAGGATAAACGGATAGAATAACGGATAGGATTAATGGATAGGATAAACGGGATAAACAGGATAACGTGTAGGATAAACCGATAGGATAAACGGATGGGATAAATGGATAGGATAAACGGATGGGATAAAGGGATAGGATAAACAGATAGAATAAACGGATAGGATAAACGGATAGGATAAATGGATAGGATAAACGGAATAAATGGGATAAACGGGATAATGGATAGGATAAATGGATATGTTAAATGGATAGGGTCAACAGATAGGGTAATGGATAGGATAAATGGATAGGATAAACGGATAGGATAAACTTATAGGATAAACGGATAGGATAAACAGATAGGATAAACAAATAGGATAAATAGATAAGATAAACAGGATAAATGGGATGAACCAGTGCTTATGGGGTACTGGATAAACGGATAGGATAAACGGATAGGGTAAACAGATAGGATAAATAGATAGGATACAAGTATAGGATAAACGGGATAAACAGGATAACGGGTAGGATACACGGATAGGATAAACGGATAGGATAAACAGATATGATAAACGGAGAGGATAAATGGATAGGATAAAAGAACGGGATAAACTGGCTAACGGATAGGATAAACATAGGATAAAACATGCGGGGCATGGGCGATGCTGTGCCATTATATGTGCTTGTTTCGTCAATTCTGGTCAGATTTTCACCAAATAAAAAGTTAAAATATTTCTAATTTTAGTGCTTTGGGACCTTCGGCCACCTTCTACAGACGTTTAATGGCCATTTTTGCCGCCGAAATGGCATTCGGCGACCAAAGAAGTGGGTTGTATTTTGTCAATTTCTGAAAATAATGATATCGTGATTATCGTATTTTGCACGATATCAATATCATGGCATGTGATATCGTGATGTCGATATCATTTCGATATATCGTGCAGCCCTGCAATACTTGTACCAAATTCTATGACACTGAGCTAAATACTTAGGTCACAGTGGACAGTTAAATGCGAGCATTTTTTTGTGGCCATCTTGACGACCATCTTGGATTTCTCTACATGATCATGATCCACACCAATAGACCAATACCTACCCGAAATTTCATAACTTAAGTGAAACATTTTAAGTCACAAATGGCCACTTACACAAACCGGGATAATGATGCCGAAGATAGCGATCAAGTGAAAATAATACAATAACTCTTCGTTTTCAAGGAAAAAAGACGAACTAATAAAAATTAAATCGTTTCATACCTTGCAACATAAACTTCTTTCTCCCTCACAGCAAGTCCAACACACGCCACAAAGGACAGTCAACGGAACAAAGACAGCAGCTATCAGACGACAGGATCGCAGACACGATTAATTCGATCCACACAGCACAATTATCTGAAAAATAAAGCAAATTTGTATTGAAGGGTACATTCACTGAATTTACAGGTCAATCACTAGATATAGCAGGGCTTTGGGGTCGGAGTCTGAGGTTTTTGGGTGTCGTCGGAGTCGCTTTGAGTGTCAGGTGTACAGTCAGGGAAATTATCACCAGCTGATGACAATCAATGTCCTCAGCCCCACATGACAATCACCCTAACACTGTCATCACCCGCCCATGACACTCTCACAGTGTCATGGTCTAGCCATGACTTAGGCAGTGCTCATAATCATCTTTGACTGGCTATTTAAAAAGAACTACTGCAACTATCACTTCCGAACTTGGTATAAAGTTGTATCACAGTGTCAACTAACTCTTATGAATTTTGGCAGACCTATCCATTACCTAATGAGGAAAAGAACCCGAAGGCTCCAGAGAAATTAGGAAATTGTCATCAGCTGCTGATGACTTCGCAGTATTTCGAGAAATGGGACAGAATTAAGTCCCGCAACTGACATGCTGCTGTGTGGTGAGGATGGCTCAATTCCAGCCAAGTCCTGGCCCTGACAGGATGATTGAGTTTGTGGGGTTGATCAGTTGGGTCTCAGAAGAAAGTCTGATCTCTTTGCAGCAATTGCCTCATATGCTGGTAATTTCCCTGACTGGTGTAGTCGGAGTCGGAAATTAAATTGGTGACTCCGGACGACTAAAGATAATTTACATAATTTACAAAAACACAGTTACAAAAATATAGAATTAATCCCAAATTTTACATTTAATTACTGAAACACGTAAAACATTCAGATCTGTTGTGACAAATCATGCAAAAGGTCAGAAAACTTCTTTCCCTCCTTTCAGTCTTCCAAGTAGGCTTCAGTACCAATACAATGCAACCATCAGAACAACTATCAAAGCAGCCACAATAAATTATCAAAAAAGCAATTCTGATTTATACTTCTTTTTAAAACATCATGATTCACAACTTAATAACTCGCCACTGTCTGATTGCTATTGCAGTCTAGCATAGGCTACAAGTTTCAATTACAGTGGTGTTATGCAGTAGCGGATCCAGGGAGGGGGGGGTTCAGGGGGTTCAAACCCCCCCCCCTTGGGCCCAAGCCAAAAAGCCATATAGACAACTAATACTCACGCGTGTGGCATAAAAGTCCGTGAAGACTAACACGTGTCTTTAACACCTTAACAGGGAGCAGGAATACAGACCTTGCACTCACATAAACATGGCTGGGTAAATAGCACTTTGCAGTTCAGTTTTGACACCTGCACTTGATGCAGTGGATAATATTTCACCTTGTTATGTCATGAATGTGGCTTCTGTGGCAGTCCACTATGCTGACAGCTGCAACTAAAAACTGAGGACATCGTTCAAACCTGTGTTAAGCCTAATATGTAGGGACACTTTCCTAACGGTCCACTTTATTTGACTGATTTAGCTCTTTTTGAGAATTTGATATTAATCGTGTAAATCTGGACTGTAAATTCCATATTGTCCGATTACTTATCAATATCAGGTCATCCATGTTTTAACAATATGACTTTTCATAAAAGTTTGTGGTTTCTGCTCTTGATATTAGTTTTTAGCTGAACATTAATAGAGAGGCTTTACTGCACATTTCTGTGTGACGTGTACGTGGGGAAGTGCTAACCGGCCTACACGTTCACGAGACCTGAAAATGTGTAGCAAAACCTCTTTAATTTCCTATTAAACATAAAAAATATCTATTGGATCAAGCAGCTAAAAACAGCATTCAGATTGCTCAAAATTCATCTCAGAGCACCTAAAATCTGTTGGCTTCTGGGGGCCTTGAGCGGCCCCCAGACCCCCTGTCGCATAAGCTTCAGCCCTTCGGGCTTCACATCCTGTGCTAGTCCTATCTTTGAACTTGAACCCCCCCCCCCTTCCCAAATTCCTGGATCCGCCCCTGTTATGAACCTTCACTCACACCCATCATTTCAAAATGAACCAGTCAACAAAGCCTTTATTGGAGAATCGACAGAACGATGATGCTCGGCCAGAAAAGACTAAAACAAATTTTAAGTTTAAGAGACCAAACCCAGATAAGATTCGTGTAGGAAGTGAAAGAAAGCTGATTGCAAGTTTTCATGCCTGAGTAATTATTAGTCTAGGTGGAGTAGAGTAAAGCATCCATGAATTTATAATACTAGCAAGCATAGTACCCATGAAACAGGAATGACAAAAGGATGATGGATAAATGGTGATTGAAGTAAATATAGATTTTGTGATGAGCTGAGAAAGATAGCATTCAGGAGCGAGACGTTGAGATAAAACAGTGAAATGGAATAGGAAACATTGAATATCAAGGGCCAGTGATCGACAGTGGGCCATCCCTCCCTCTTCGGAGTCCAGGGAGAATCATTAAACAACCACCACCATTGGAGAATAGCTTATTGATTTTGTTTGTTTGTTTGAGTTTTACGCCTCAGCTGCACCTTAGTGGGCTATATCGAGGCAGGCGATCGCCGTATGATGATGAGATGAGGAGACTGTGAGTCTGGTACATACCCTATTAATTCAGGGATGCCCAGGGTCTTTCAGTTGCCCCAGCATAGAACACTGGATACAACCCGCCTCCATTTAATGTCCCATGGGCTCGGACTAAATTGAGTTCCGGGGTGGGATTCGAACCCACGCCCTCAGAGCCAGTGGTTGTGCAAACACTGAATAGCTTATTGATAGTCGTGCATAAATGAGTAATAAGTGCACCGGTGTAGGCCTAATATGAATAGTTTGAGAAACCAGACGCACTTATGGTTGTTGTATGGCGTGAAATAATGTTGCTTGCAAATTTGTCGTCGTGGGCAATAAGTAGTTTGGGAGGAGTAGCGTAAAGCATCCATGAATTAAGGGTATAATGAATGAATGATGATGATGATGATAATGATGATGATATTCGTGATACACACCAACAGACCCATACCTGTACAAAATTCTAATAACTAAGTGACATATCAAGGTCACATAGGACAGTTAAAGTATGGGGGCCATTTTTGTTGTGGCCATCTTGTATTCTCCACATGTCTCTGATCCACACCAACACTATATTATAGACCAATGGCTGTTCCAAGTTTTATAACTCTAATTGAAATATTAAGGTCACAGCGGACAGTTAAAGTATGGTGGCCATTTTGTTGTGGCCATCTTGGATTTCTTCATATATATGTTCCTGATCCACACCAATAGGTCAATACTTGTACCAAATTCTATAACACTGAGCTAAATACTTATAGTCTAGTCAATATGTGAAATGACCTAGAACAAATTGCAACAGAAATGGTTCCAGTGGCATTTGGTCCCTAAATATGTCAAGAAAGGCATACTAAAAGTCATGGAAAATCCAAATGGTGGAACACCCCCAAATTAGCATAAATCCAAGATGGCCGCCATAAAAATCAGGTTTTTTGCAAATAACTCAGAAACTATTTGATATAGACCCCATATGTGTATGAAACTTGAATATAAACTTGGGTATTGCGGACATTTTGACACTATTCCCGTGTCTCTATCTGTAATAGTTCTCAAGATATAGCATATTCAAATATCTCTGATTTTGGCAAAAAAAGCTGTAAATCGCCAAAAATGTCATTTGTGAGCCTTGATTCTGAATACTTGAAGTATGACTTTTACCTTACCTATTATGGATACAAAAGGAATCAATTTTGTTTAATTTAAGACCTCAGTCATGTCACTACCTCTCTTCAATCCCCTACTATGCCATATTTTGCATTTGGAAGTCTTCCCTCGGAATTCCGTTTATTTGCTAAAATTGTAATTTTATGTGAAAGAAATTACACATTTTTTTGGTCTGATGTGTACGAAATATTGTGAGTTTGGAATTCAGCCGATTCTGAGTAACATGTGTAATGCTAGACATGATTTAACTTAAATTATTGATGATCACCCAGGGAATCTGACCTAGACAAATATTTCCATACCGCATATTATTATCGATTCACATCAAGAGCATCAATCAGCGTCCAGGACTTCAAAAGTTTACTGACAATTTGTGAAGCAACTATTTACTTTTCTGAGACATATGGCATATCATTTTAAAGCTCTCAGAGATATCTTTCATCTATTTATCATGTGAGAATCACACCTGTAACCAGTGATGTAGTGTAGGCCGGGATATCAGAGACTGAGGCATCAGCCTCCAAGACTGAGATCCAGGCCATCAAAATGTAGGCTCGAGGTGGCCTCGAGGACCTCCAACACTGGCCCAGAGACACCCGAGAGCGAGGCAAGACCAAGGATTTGGAACCGAGACCGAGCCAAGGCTGAGGTCATCAAAACATGGCTCTGAGGCCGGCCTTTAGACATTCAGCTGAGCCTCTAACCCTTACAGAAGTGTGAAACAGCGAAATTTACATAATTAGCAAAACATGAGTGAAAGCCTGTTCATTGGTTAGCTTTTGGAGTGCGTCCGGCGTAATCACTGAATTCTATGTAAACTAAGTATGTTTTTAAGTTAATATAGCTGACAAAATTAGAAGTAGGGTCCTAATAATACATTTTGCACTTAGATATCTAAATTACACCTTTTTAATTTAGTTAGTTCATTTTGAGAAAAATAAAAAAACCGAAAAAATTACAGATTCTGGACTTTTTTTTTGGAATTTTTGGCAATGACTAAATGATAACTTAAACAGTTATTAAAATTAAACATATTAGGAAACAACGTTTATGACCTTTCTGATGTTGAATGCAAATTTTTGCATTGACATGGCAAGTTCAAAATGCACAAAATATGAAAATACCCATTTCCTCACCATTTTCCTTCTAATGTTATGCTCAGAAATTTAATGTGAACAAAAATTAATATGAGAGTGTGTTATATGATTGCCTTGCATACATTTGTCATATCACCCTATTCAAATTTATGATATTTCAACAAATAAAGGTAAATATTGCCAAATTATCACCAGCTGATGACTATCAATGTCCTCAGCCCCTGGCCACATGGCACTCACCCTAGCACTGCCATCACTCTTCCATGACCCTCTCAAAGTGTCATGGCTCAGTCATGACTTTTGCAGTGCTCAAAATCATCTTTGACAGGCTATTTAAAAAGAACAACAGCAACTATCAATTCCAAACTAAGTATAAAGTTGTATCACAGTATCAACTAACTCTATGAATTTTGGCAAACCTATCCATTACATAATGAGGAAAAGAACCAGAAGGCGCTAGAGAAATTAGGGAACTATCATCTGCTGCTGATGACTTTGCAGTATTTCGCGAAATTTGATAGAACTAAGTCCCGCTACTGACATGCTGCTGTGTGATGAGGATGGCTGAACAGAGATCAGACTGTCTTCTGATACCCAACTGATCAACCCCGCAAACTCAATCATCCTGTCAGGGCCAGGACTTGGCTTGAATTGCAATTGTCCTCATATGACGGTAATTTCCCTGACTGCTTAACACAAGTCTCCAATCATGTTTCAGTCAATTTTGGACGTTGTTTCATAAAATTTTCATTAATCAAATATGGTGAGATATATTTACACTATAAATATTTATAAATACAATGAATTTGGACTTCTTGGCAGAAATGCTGCTGAAAGCCGAGGGTCTGCTGCTGTGCAGCCTATTCTTTCTGCTTATCAAAACCTTACCATTTGCATAAAGCTATATTCAGAAACATTTTAGCACAGAAGCTGATGATGTACCTCACTTTGTGGTTGAAACTCATAGAACTATATAGCCCAGCCTGAGAAAAACCAGCTTCTACTAAGCAGATAATTCTGCTCTGCATCTAATTAAGATGGGGAGTTGTTGGCAAAAAATACATTATGTCATATCTAAAAGTCTAAAAAGTACTGATGAAGTTGTTCCAACTAAATTATACTACTTTTACTGAAACTATGCAAGAGGTTCTGTTAGTCTGTGGATAACCCTTTATTTCGGACTATTACCATATTAAACATTTTCAGTTTGTAATGTGGTCCCTTCAATACCTTGGCTTCTAAACTTGTTGTAATTAATTTATTTGTCAAGAAGGAGACTAGTCTGTCATTTCGTCCCAAAATTTCACTTTGTGCATTGTGATTCTGTGCAAGATTTGATTTTTCCTGAAATCTTATTTTGGAAAGCAGCATATATACATATATATGGAACTATTGCTTTCAAATTTTTTAATCTTATATTAACTTAAATAAACTTAATTTACACTGAATTCAAGGAATTCATGAGCAGGACACACACAAAAAGCTAGCTTATGTCACGTAAATTGGGCCAATTTTGCAATTTTCACTTCCGTTCTGGTTTGAGGCTAAGTTGAAGGTCTCGTGGCCAGTCTCAGAACCATATTTACATGACCTCAGCCTTGGCTCTGTCTCGGTGCCAAATCCTTGGTCTTGCCTCGGTCTTGGGTGTCTTTGGGCCAGTGTTGGAGGTCTCCGAGGCCCGCCTCTAGCCTACATTTTGATGGCCTGGGTCTCGGCCTTGGAGACTGATGCCTCAGTCTCTGATATCCCGGCCTCGACTACATCACTGGTTACAGGTGTGTTTCTCACATGACAGATAGATGAAAGATCTCTCTTTGAGCTTTAAAACGATATGCTATATGTCTCAGAGAAGTAAATAGTTGCTTCACAAATTGTCGGTAAACTTTTGAAGTCCTGGACGCTGATTGACGCTCTTGATGTGAATCGATGATAATATGCGGTATGGGAATATTTGTCTAGGTCAGATTCTCTGGGTGATCATCAATAATATAAGTTAAATCACGTCTAGCATAACACCAGTTACTCAGAATCAGCTGAATTCCAAACTCACAATATTTCGTACACGTCAGACCCAAAATGAGTACTTTCTTTCATATAAAAATACAATTTTAGCAAATAAACGGAATTCCGAGGGAAGACTTCCAAATGCAAATTATGGCATAGTAGGGGATTGAAGAGAGGTAGAGACAGACTGAGGTCTTACATTAGACAAAATTGATTCCTTTTGTATCCATAATAGGTAAGGTAAAAGTCATACTTCAAGTATTCAGAATCAAAACCCACAAATGACATTTTTGGCGATTTACAGCTTTTTTTGCCAAAATCAGAGATATTTGAATATGCTATATCTTGAGAACTATTACAGACAGAGACATGGGAATAGTGTCAAAATGTCCGCAATACCCAAGTTTATATTCAAGTTTCATACACATATGGGGTCTATATCTAACAGTTTCTGAGTTATTTGCAAAAAACCTGATTTTTATGGCGGCCATCTTGGATTTATGCTAATTAGGGGGTGTTCCACCATCTGGATTTTCCATGACTTTTAGTATGTCTTTCTTGACATATTTTGGGACCAAATGCCACTGGAACCATTTCTGTTGCAATTTGTTCCGGGTTGCACCCCATATTTTCTTAAAATGACTAGACTATTAGGTCAAAGTGGACAGTTAAAGTATGCGAGCATTTTTGAGGCCATCTTGATGACCATCTTGGATTTCTCTACATGATCATGATACACACCAATAGACCAATACCTATCCGAATTTCATAACGTTAAGTGAAATATTTAAGTCAAAAATGGCCACTTACGCAAACCGGGATAACAATGCTGACGACAACGATCAAGTGAAAATAATACAATAACTCTTCGTTTTCAAGGAAAAAAGACGAACTAATAAAAATCAAATCGATTCATACCTTGCAACATAAACTTCTTTCTCCCTCACAGCAAGTCCAACACACGCCACAAAGGACAGTCAACGGAACAAAGACAGCAGCTATCAGACGATAGGATCGCAGACACGATTGATTCGATTCACACAGCACAATTATCTGAAAAATAAAGCAAACATGACATTGTATGAAGGGTACATTCACTGAATTCGCAAGTTTTATCACTAGATATAGCAGGGCTTTGGGGTCGGAGTCAAGAGTCAGATAGGCTATATATATGTTTCAATTGCAGTGCCGGCTGTAAGTGAAAAGCATGAAATGGTGCCATTGCATCAATGCTAAATATCCTCAGCAAAACTGCTTGTGGAAGCATGGATTCACATCCGATGAGAGGAAAACATATTGGTTCATAAAGGCCTATATGTGAGGCATGTGGGATAACAATGGCAGCCAATTTTCTTTGCTGTAGTTGGAGGTAGGTATGGGTCAAAGCCTTTGATAAGTGAAACACAGGCCCAATATTATTTAATAGGGAAGGGCGGTTCACTTATTAAAGACTTTGACTACAGCAGTGAAAATTGGCTGCGATTTTATCCCACATGCCTTACATATCAGCCTTTACGACCGTCATCCCAATGACGGTACAATGTATTGTGAGCTCTAATACCGCGGTTTATTCGTACCGCAATAAACCGTTGCAGCCCTACTACCTCGCCCATGCGGTTAAATGATCACAGAATCACAAATGAAAATCTTTCAAATACCACAGCTCATTAAATAATCATCTCTTTTAGACATATTATACCTCATTTAAAAGCTTATATTCAGTGCTTGTCAAATATGATCATCGCACAGAGCTACTGGTTAACTGGCTGATGTAGAATAAACTGAACTAAGATGAACTATTTAATAAATCCAATTTTTTGTAAATATATGGCCATAATTGAGTGATATTTACAATTTAGAAAGAAATTAATGTCATTTTCAGATTCTGCATGTCCAAAAACATACAAATAGATGTGCCATTTGTGAATGTAGCTTGAATAGTTCCAGAGATAATTAAACTTGTAATTTCTAAGAGACGATTTTTCTGCCATCAACTTCAATTCAAAATGGCCGCCGTAAAAACCCCATGGGACATTGATGGTCCTGTTAACATTGGCTTTTTGTTAAAAGGACATTATTAGGGCACCAAAAAACTTGGTCCCGTTAAATATTCAGACGGGTGCAGGGGGACCCCTCTGATCTGCCCGACCAAAGAGTTTTCTAAATATCACATTGATATTTTGGATCAATAACCTTGAGAATATGACAGACATGACTGGTAGATATCGTAGAGCTGGTTTATTTAGATTCCGAGATATAGAACTAAACGGCCATGAAACTTAAAAACTCGTTACACAAAATCTGTAATGTTACGCTTAAACTAAAAATTCTTGTTTCATTAATAATTTTTTCATGGCAAGGGTTTTCAAGATATCGACGTGAAATTTTAAATCAGCAACCTTTGCAATATGACAGAAAATTATAGAGCTGTTATAATTATATCCTGAGATATAGAATTAAACGGCCATGGAACTTGAAAATACGTGGACTCAAATATTGATTTCACGCTACAACTGAAAATTCTTGTTCCAGTTATAATTTTTTTGTGGCAAGAGTTTTTGAGATATCGTCTTAAAATTTTGGATTTGAAATCTATCCTATATGTGAAACAATATATGCTAACTTTCATACATCTGGGCTGATTAGATCCAGAGTAATTAAATAAAACGGCAGTGAAATGCAGAAAAACGGTTCTGAAATCAATGAACAACATAGCTGAAACTATACCAATAAACTGAATTTAACATTATTACTTTGTCATGTGTTGCAAAATACAGTCTAAAACAATATAACAAAATTAAAAGGGGTCTTCATCGCGATGGAATTTTTTATAAATCAGTATTTGTACAACAAAGTCATTTTGGAAAAACTTAATGAATTTCCCGAAAATCGCTTTGGAAAATTTTCTTTACCAAATAGAAAGTCAAAACTGCACCAGTGCAATGCATTTTTTTCTTCTGGATCTAATGCTTCAAACCGCTAGTCTCTAGCCCTAATAGATCCTTCTAAAAATGGAAAAGATTGTTCATTTTTTGTGTGGTCAAAATTACAAGAAAAGATGTTGAGCAGCAGCAGAGATGGTGACGCTATACCATAATATTATTTGTTGGGTTGTGTCTGAATACTGCTCTCTGATTCATTGTTTTCAGTATATTCTCAGGGAAAAAACGTCGCATACAGGAGTTGCCCATATTTAGATTTAGATAATTTATATTTAGATAGTATATCCTTGAATAAACACATGTTATCATTATTTATGAAATTTACTGTGATTTCTTCGGTTAAAACCTAATTTAGCTTTGGTTACCACTTGGTAGTTGGCAAGAATTTGGTGGTTACTAGTTGGTATGGTCATGAAATTAATTTAAATACATGGTTACGACTTGGTAACCCACAAAAAAGGATGGTTACCAGTTGGTAGGGTTTTCGGTTACCAGTTGGTTGGTTACTAGTTGGTTGGTTACCAGTTGGTTTGGTTACCAGTTGGCATGGTTACTAGTTGACTTGATACCAAAATGAAGTATTCACAAACCTTTTCTCAACATGTTCCTTACAGATAGATTAGATTGGCAGATATGGGTAGGCCTATAACAAAAATTAAATTAGGCCTATTTACCAAGTGATGTGACACTGTGGTCGCCAAAAAGCTTGTGTTTTGTAAACCAAACCATTTGCTTTCAAAAATGTGCAGTCTGGGATTGTCAAATGTGGGAAATACAATCACTTCACTAATTTCGGAAATGAAATATGGGCAACAACCAGAATTATATTATTCACAGTCACTTTCAAGTATTTTACTGTTTTATGTTTTTTTCTGACATGTTTCATGGTTAGCTTTATCGACCCAAAAAAATGAAATGTATTTAGCTGGATTTCATTTAAAATTTAAGATATTTATGAGAAAATTTGACAGTTTGAATTATATTCCAAATTAAGATAAAGCCGAGTAAAGGATATTCAGTAGTGAAATATCATGACAAATTGATTATTATCTCTTTTTGTAAGATTAATAGGTAATTTATTTAGAAAATATGGACAACAGTTGAAGTTAAGATAGAGTCCACAAAGCAATTGCTAATTGTAATCAACTATGGCAGATCCCTATTGATGAGGAATGGCAATTAAGGCTTTCAAGTGGGTAATCCAATGCCAGTAACAGAGCTAGGCATCCAGGGGAGGACAGCTCAATGGGTAAATATACAAATTTCGGCGATTCCGCATTTTACAGATTCCATTCCGCATTTTACAGATTCCGTTCCGCATTTTACAAATTCCGCTTTTTACAATTCTGTTCTGCATTTTACAGATTCCGTTCCGTTCCATCAAATAAAGACGCCCCAAAATATCTGCTTCAATTCTGTGCCATCTATAGCTGCTACCCCGGGGGGGGGGGGGGGGGGGTACTTCGCGGACTTTTGCATACAGTCTGTGCCACAGCGATTTTGAAAACCAAAACCATTTTAATCCGAAACCAACGTCAAAACCATAAACCATTTTAATCTTTTAGTAAAAATATCCACAACCAATTTAATCTTTATCATTTTTATACCATTTTAATCGTCTTTTCAAGCCGATTCTAACAGTACCAAACATGTTGGGGGTAAAAAAGGGCAACCAAATTAATCTGAATTCCTAAAAAAACAAGACCATTTTAATCCTGGAAGACCAAAAAACCAACCATCCAGTGGAGCCTCTATATACACCCATTCATAGTGAGGTACTGTGCTATTTATAGAACACTTGATAACTTTGATAGGCTGTCAAATATAACTGCAAAATACGGGACTAAAACCATGTATTCTGTGAAGTATTTACCTTACGCTACATTATTGCGTCAATTCACTTGCTGTATGTTCGGCGCTTCAAAACATTTTATTTAGTATTTTATTTTTAAAGCGACTTAGAAAAGTTGTCAAATTACAGTTTGTCATATCACAGCAAGAGACAGTGCGCTCTCCACTTTTGAAGGCAGAAAAAAATTGTGACGTCATAGGCATGCAATTGTTAGTTAATTTGTTGTTCAATGCAGACGTAAACAAAACGACTGCAATGGGGATTTACTAAAAAGCGGGCTGGGAGAAAGCGGGTAGCGGGTAGCGGGCAGATTCTGATACAACACAGAAGCTGCTTGATACAACTCCACCCGCTACCCCTCCGTCGTAGCTTCTTCTGCTACCTTTCCCCGCTCTCTGAGTTCAATTCTAAGTGCCAGGCAATCACATGGGCATCTGTAGCAACCACTCATTGAATTGCCCTCTGTGAATTGAGGCACTGTTACTGAACTTCTGTCTCCCAATTGAATTCAATAGCAATCAGTGTCATTTTAAGAGGAACCACTAATTTATCCAATTAGCTTCAATTCCAATTAAAGATCTAAAGCCCTTATAATATTTTTAGCCTAAGAAAACATATAAATACTCGCTATCTACATAACCACTGAATGTAAAGAAATTGCAGACCCTATTTTAGAAAGCTCAGATGATCACTGTTTTATTCTGGCAATTTAGTAGTTGTGTGTTGTATTTTTTATATTTTTTAGATAGATATTAGATAGGTATTAGATAGATAGATAGATAGATAGATAGATAGATAGATAGATAGATAGATAGATAGATAGATCTATAGATAGATCTATAGATAGATAGATAGATAGATAGATAGATAGATAGATAGATAGATAGATAGATAGATAGATAGATAGATAGATAGATAGAATAATGGAGAATATATATGACAAATAATAATTCACATGTTCATGAATTACCTATTGATATTGTCTGTAGCATATTGAGTCCATTATTTCACCAAGTAAAAGTGATGAAACAAAGGGCACTCAGAATAATTCAAAGCCAAGTGAATCTTCGGCAAAAATATCAAATAGCTATTGATAAGAGCCTGAGCTGAGACAGATCATTGTCACTTGCAACATTTATGATTGGTATTGAGAAAATAGCAACTAACACCTCAAAGTGCAACTTACTTTGAAGATTGCTGCTTGTTTTCTTTTGGTAGAAAAAGGTGCTAATTGCTTAATTACCAGCTGATTGCAAGTAGCGGAGGTAGAGGGGTAGAATAGGAGCGGGTAGACAGCTATGTTGTACTACTGTCCATTGAATAACCCTGTTTGCTCAGGGTGCTTCCTATTGTTCCCTGTGTATACATCCACTACCCGCTACCCGCTTCTTTCAACCCGCTTTTTAGCGGGTCCCACTGCAATGTTATTTCAATGGGAGCGAAAAAAAATTTCATCTGATGAATCTGGAAATGTACCACGATTATTCCAAATGTGCTATTATTGAGGTGGGTCAATGAATTTTGTTACTCTGACCACAAGTTGAGATAAATGATCAAACGTCTGTCCTCTGCTTTACATTACAAACTTGTAACTGAACAGATACGGTAACGTCTAGACGTCACAAGTTTAGACAGCGTGAACGCTGTTGGCTTCAGCAATTTGCGCTATTTAATAAGTTTTGAGGTAAATATCAGGCAAATTTAGTGTTCATTGTGTTAAATAGTTAGTTTAGTTCCTATTCTGTCAATATTTGGTGTTGTCACTTCGTTTTTCAAGCGAAAATTGGCGTCGTAAAACCACGTGGATTGGCTACATTGTAGCGGTCTGACATTTTTGACAAGACTTATAAATTAAGGATAAATAAGGATAGTCGTAGCAAAACAGCACAACATTGACATCGCATACTACTTAATAGGCTACCAAATAAACATTCAACATTTTTTTAAATAGGCCAAGTAGGCTGAAACATTTTTTCAACTCACCACAATTGCCAAATCTTCTCAAACACGCCAGCAAGCAGCTCCTTGCGCTCGATTTGGCTGTATCACATGACCAACTTGCTGTCAACTTTCAGGGGGGCACTCGCTTTGAATTCATCGGCAGCTGTTTTCGAGCCTTTTTGGCGGCAACTACCCACTATTCTGCAGTCCCAAGACATCAGTGTGTGTCAATATGATGCAGTGCATTGAATGGACACTAAATCAGTTAATTTGACAAAGCATACACCCATTATTCCAATATATTCAATGCGTTTTAGTCAAGGGGGTTACTCTCACTTATCTGAGAGAAAGGATTTTGGCAGCTAAGAAAAAACGGCTATACAAATGAGCTATTAAACTTTTTCAAGCTCATAAATCCAGAACATATTTAAGTCTACTTGTAACAGACATTATTAGACTACTTTATATGGACCTATAGATCCACAATTAAGGTTCAAAATTCAAAGAATTGGCTGACATCCTCAAATATTTCCTATAAGTGTTTTTTGCCATCTTACATACAGACATAATGTGAAAAAAGCCTAGACGGATTTTTTTCCTTAGAATAAAATCTGCAACTTTGCTATGGATACAAAACAAGTCAACAACTTTCAATTTCAAGATAATTTTATTCAATTTAATAATTCAAAGATAATGTTAGAAAGAAAAATCAGTTGGCTAATCAAGGGATTAGGTGGTGCACTGCATGTAGCGCTAGCCCCAAACCTGTGACCCTTTGTTGCGGCCTGTTGGCACAACAGGGTCACAGTTCACCACACGCAAAAAACTTGTGAAAAATGCTCATCGTATGTTTTTGTCCAATATCTTAGCATGTGGTCAATTGTTTTTAACCAAATTTGCTCACATTCAACTTCAGGTGTTTCTCCGGCGTTCGTGTATATTTTTGATCTTCTTCTTCTTCTTCTGTTACGCTCTTCCGTCTTTCGACATAGCGCGGCGCACCACAACCTGCCAAATACTTCTATTTTTAGCTAACTGCTCATGATCAAAACATTCATATGTGTAATTATTCCTATTATTACTACCATTTACAACTGTAACATTTATACTTAGCTTATCAAGATCTTTGTCCACTAATTTCAGCCAGGTCTGTTTCTGCCCTCCCCTTGGTTTTTGAACATATTTTCTCGCTTCTCTTAGTGCTCCCTTTGCTGGGGTTTCTTCCGGTAGTCTCAATAAATGTCCATACCACTGTAATCTTCTTTCTTTAACACTCTTACTCCATGGATTTAACTTGGTTCTTCTGTACAATTCTTCGTTTGATATCCTATCTTGCCATGTTATTTCTAGGATCTTTCGCAGCATTTTTCTTTGAAATACGTCAACATCATTCTCTATTTGTTTAGTCACTGTCCATAACTCGCAGTTGTATAAAAATATACTTTCTACGTGACTACGGAAAAGTCTGATTTTAACCTTTTTCGACACTTTCTTGCTTTCCAAGATTTTCTTCAACTGGTTGTAAGCAGCTATGGCTAAAATTTTTCTCCTGTTAATGTCATTTCTTGTGTCTAGAAGGCTTCCTAAATATTTGCATTTTTTCCAGCTTTCGTCTTCTCCCCTTTTAACTTCATATTCTTCTGTTTTACCATCATTCACTTGTAAATTTTTCTCTTTTAAAATGACTGGGACTGTTTTTCTGATATCTTCAATTCTTTCTTTATCATTCGTTATCCATGCTGTATCATCTGCGTATTGTTGATCAATCATCAATAGTCTACTGCTGTATTTTGATAGCAATTCTTTTCTTTAAGTCACTGGTACAGAGCGACAAAGTTGACAACCTCTCCAAACACTTTTTAGCTTCACGAGATCACTGCCATCATTGGTGACGTCACAATATCAGCTATATGAGGTCACTGACCTGAAGTTATGACGTCACAATTGTTGTGTAATGGCTACGTCTTTCAGTTGATCATTTTTTCTCACCTCAGTGTTTATTTTCTCATGTTACAGGGTCAGTAATTACTTCATAGATTCAGAAAGTATCACAAACGCTGCAGTAAGGGTGGTTGATTATTATGTGTTTAACCACAAACGGCATCATATTGGGTGTCACAAGTTTTTTGCATTTGGCGAAGTGTGACTCCAATGTTGGCATTGGAGTCACACTGGGGCTAATGTAGCGCCAATTTCTGGGTCCTGGGTTTGATACCGGCTGTCCGCTCACGCAGAAGTATGTTGTTTACTGGTTTCAACCACATATGTTTTATTGCTGTGTCCTCCTCCTGTCCTAAAATTTGCATGAAGGAATAATCTTGTCCTTTATTCTGAAAAGGATGGGAGTTGCCACGATAGATTGAGAGGGCACGACGGCACGTGCAGATATTATAACAAAACAACCCAAGTCAGGGTCACTGAGTAACAATATCACAAGCTGTTGTGTGAATTAATATCACTCGAGCCCGTAGGGCAAGAGTGGTATTAATTCACACAACAGCGAGTGATATTGTACGGTGTCCGCCCGCCAGTCCGAGGGCCCGCCAGTCCGAGGGTCGGCGATTCCGAGGGCCCGTCATTCCGAGGGCCCGCCAGTCCGATTTTTTGATGCCCTGAGGGCACCATGGTGCCCTGAGGGCATCGCCTCTCCATGGTGCCCTGAAGGCACCGTTACAGGGCCCGCCAGTCCGAAGCCCTGTTAGTCCGAGGGTCCACCACTCCTACAACTAGGATTCTACCTGGAAGAGAGGCAAGGTCCGACAGTCCGAAGGTCCGTCAGCCCGAAATGCCCTCAGGGCATTGTCAGTAGCCCTTAGGGCACCATTAGTCTTCGGAGCCCTCATTATGAGCCAGACTACTGAATTGCCTGATTGCTACTGAATTGCCTGATTGCTATTGAATAGCCTGATTGCCATTGAATAGCCTGGTTGCTAACTTGATTGAATTGCCGGACTGCTATAGAATTGCATGATTGCTTTTTGATTGCCTGGACTTATGTTGGACTGCAATTCCAATCAAGCTTCACCACATTGCTTTGTCCTTCCTTCCTTCCTTCCTTCCTTCCTTCCTTCCTTCCTTCCTTCCTTCCTTCCTTTCTTCCTTCCTTCCTTCCTTCCTTCCTTCATTCCTTCCGTCCTTCCTTCCCTCCCTTTTCCTTCCTTCCTTCCTTCCTTCCTTTCTTCTTTCCGAGGGAGAGCATTATCAATAGTACATTCTAACTTCTGAAATTTCAGAATTTTTTAATCCAGAAAACAGCAGGATGCAAATAGGTTTTGGGAGTTTTTATTGCATAGACTTTTCAAAGGTGTGGTACACATGTTGTGCTCTCTATGCCATTGAAAATGATACCAAATCCATTTCTGTGAGGTTAAAATTGGGAAAGTTATGCAACTGTGACTTCATTTTAGACGTCTCAACTTTGACTTGACTACACTGAACACTGACTATGACTTCACTAGTCAACTTTATGTAGTCGACTTCGGGGTCTACCCACCCACAGGTCAGATGGCTCTCTGATGCCTTAAATTTAAATACATTGCTACAAGCACAGGGGCTTCCGAACCAAGTTTAAGTAAATATCTCGTACATTGGTTTTGAGTCCCCCGTGGCTACATGGCCCCAATCATTCATCCATGCATTGGTTCCTCTTTGTCTTCAGAGTGCTCCAAAGGGGAAAAAGTGCCGTGAGAACGCAGAAGTGTCCCAAGGAATCAACAAGTTCCCTAAGGAAAACAATGGTGCCCTGAGGAGAAACAAATGTACCCTGAGGAGAAATAAACATGGCCTGATCTCAGGAACACAAAAGTGCCCTGAGGAGACAAATATGCCCTGAGTAGAAACAAATATGGCCTGAGGAACACAAAGGTGCCCTGAGGAGAAACAAAGATGTCCTGAGGAACACAAAGGTGCCCTGAGGAGAAACAAAGGTGCCCTGAGGAACACAAAGGTGCCCTGAGGAGAAACAAAAGTGCCCTGAGGAGACAAAGGTGCCCTGGAGAGAAACAACTATGGCTTGAGGAACACAAAGGTGCCCTGAGGAGAAACAAAGATGTCCTAGGGAACACAAAGGTGCCTTGAGGAGAAACAAGGTTCCCTGAAGAGAAACAAAAGTGCCCTGAGGAGAAACAAAAGTGCCCTTAGGAACGCAAAGGTGTCGCGAAGAACATAGAGGTGTCCTGAGGAACACAAAGGTGCCCTGAGCACTGTACCCAACCGGAAATCAATTTGGAGCGTAACTGCAGTTACGCTCCCAAAACGTCCACCATCTTACCCCTCGATTCAGAACTTTGACTGGCTGTTATTCAGTGACAAAACCATTCCAGATCACGGCAGTTTGCAATGGGGTTATTTGATTAGTTAAAGGAATGATGAAGTTATGATTTTGCCTGATACACTGCCCAAAACTTTTAAAATATCAAATAAAGCTTTGCTCGGCGGGAGCGTAACTCCTGGATCTCCAGAATGTCTAGGAGCGTAACTCAAAATTTTGAGAGCGTAACTCGTCATTTCAAATACAGCAAACAAGGGGTGTAACAGTATTCTAGAGCAGTATATTAGTTGTCAGGAAGTACAGAGAAGTAGTTTTCATTCATTGGTGTCAGACAATCATGAATTGCAATGTGAAAATGCTTTATTAGGGCCTAATTGCCCTTGCAGCAGGAGAAACTTCCCAATAGCTATCAATGACATCTTTGGGAAAGTATCCCAATCCATCCAATTAATTGCAATGAAAGATTATCACATATTTTACTGAAATGAAAATTAGACCTATAATAGGCTGTGGCCCTGCACAGTGCACATGCCTTCCATTGCTTATTATATAGATCTTTGCGGATTAGCGGCCCAAATTGTTTCCAAAATTTCTTTCAACCTGGTCTTGTGATATCACTGGCTTAAAATGTTCTTAATGATTTGCCACTGCCGGTCATGATTTAATCAGATGATTCAGTGCATATCATATCCAGCAGCATAGGCGTTATTAAACAAACTAATTAAATTATTTGAAGTAGCATTCCTGCAGATTTTGTGTATTAATAAACAGGTAGGCAGTTTGTCAATGAAGCAATTCAAGTTAATTTTAATTTTTGAGCCTACACAGATTAAATCAGAAGATCAGGGCTCCTAGAGATGGATATTCAACTTGTTTATCAGCAACATTTCCCGTCTGCAGTGCCCTGGTGCTGCAGTATATCTAACCTAGCTGTCACTATATGAAAAGGTATGATGCTTACTTGGGACGGATTTGGCATAGCAAACAACAGGGGTAAAAGTATAAATTCAATTAAAAGTTACAAGACTTCAGGAAATTTGATGTGTAAAAAGAGTGAACTGCTGCACTGTGAAAATGGCACTTCGTGAATCATGGAAGCTGATGAAGTGCCATCTTCTCTACATTCAACATTGGAAACATAGAGGCTGTTTGATTGCTATTTTAACAGTGAAAGAGTCCTCTAGTTTTGCATCACATTTCCTGACTGTAATGATCCTCATCTTATTGATGCAAAATATAAGTGAAGACTCCTGGCATTCCATTCACCAGACACATATGACTGAGACAGTGCATTGAATCTCAAAGCACACTTCAGCTCGCTATAAAACCTGTGATTAGTATAAAACTATGTAACAACAGCACATGTCATCTTGACTTCAATTATTCAGCCTCAGGAGAGTAAGGTGGATGATACTATGAATGCTGCTTGAATTTGAAATGCCCAGGTAACAGCATATCTACCTATCTATCTGTCTACCTATCATAATGTACCTACCTACTATCTATGCCACTGACTACATAAAAGGTCGTCTACTGGGATCTTCAAGCCATCACACGGACTCACACCTTGTTATCAGCTAATGAGTAGAGTCAAGTCAAAGAATCAAACAGTAATTAGAGCATAATAAAATCCTTAACCTTTTTTTAAAAGTTGATTTAGCTATTAATAAGAATTTTGTAATAAACTGCAGCCAAACTGGCTAAAGCTGCAAATTATCCTGTTGCAGCAGTTGCTAAAACCAAGATACCCACTTACTCAGGGTCCTCCTAGTCTCAGCTTTGTTTATGGTGGCCTTTTTCTTCACACGAGTCTTTCACATGAATTAAAATGTAAATCCAGTGTGTAATGAGCCTATGATGTCCACTATATTGGAATGTAGCTGGTTGAAGGTAAATATTTAGGCATTTCTCAGCCAACAAAGCATTTGTTTCATTGAGTTACTCTCCTAAGCGAAATTCACAATTTAGAGTTACGCTCCTAAAAATTTGAGTTACGCTCCC
The DNA here is from genome assembly GCA_026936325.1 of Platynereis dumerilii. Taxonomy (NCBI): domain Eukaryota; kingdom Metazoa; phylum Annelida; class Polychaeta; order Phyllodocida; family Nereididae; genus Platynereis; species Platynereis dumerilii. The sequence continues at coordinate 851,807 of JAPTHN010000113.1, read as the reverse complement.
AACGGCCTTGACTTCAAATGCAATTTCGTAGAATTACAGGCAGAAGCTGGCAAGTTATTGATGTCAGGACAACTCAAACATGTACATTGAACATTGAGAGTCACACAGGCATCTCCAACTGGTTCTACGGGCTGAGAAAACTGCATGTACACTTCTGAATCGACATCAATCATGGTGGACGTTTTGGGAGCGTAACTGCAGTTACGCTCCCGATTGACTTCCGGTTGGGTACAGTGCTGAGGAACAAACAAAAGTGCGCCAAGAAACCAAAAAGTTCCCCAAGGAGAGTATCCTGCATAACAACATAATAGAGCTTTAAGGAACACAAGAGTGTCCCAAGCGGACAAAAAGTGCGCCGAGGAGCACAAAATGTCTTCAGGAACAAGAGGGTGCCCTGAGAGCTAATTGGTGGAGGGCTTGTCTGGTAGTCATGCATTTAGAAATTACGTTGTCACAACAATGTGTGTTTTTTTTAACATCATTGTGTAACATTTCCACAGTGCATGTACTGTCATATCTTTGGTATTGCATTAATTACTTCCAAAGTTGTGACAATATTTTTTACCATGCAATTCTACGTCATTTTCACAAACATGCAAACATGGCCCTGAGGAATTAACAAAAAAAGTGCACTGAAGAACAAAAATGTGCACTGAGGAAAAAGGTGCCCTGAGGAAGACAAAGGCGCCCTTAGGCAGGGCTGTATTAACCTATGGGCAAACGGGGCAGTTGCCCCGGGCCCATGACCTCAGGGGGGCCCATGACCTCAGGGGGGCCCATGAAGAAGCTGAAAAGAGTTGCGACAGTAAAGAAAGTGTGTCGGGTAACTGGCGCATGAATGTACTTTTCAATTTAGAGCGTTTTTGGTGCGCAAGGGGGCCCATTAGAAACAGTTTGCCCCGGGCCCAGAGATGCGCTAATACGGCCCTGCCCTTAGGAACCTAAAGATGCCCTGAGGAATGCATAAATGCCCTGAGGAATACAAAGAAGCCCTGAGGAACACAAAGGTGCCTTAAGGCACACAAAGGTGCCCTGAGGAACACAAAGGTGCCCCGAGGAACACATATAAGCACCCTGAGGAATAAAGAGGGTTCCCTGAGAATCAAGAGGGTGCCCTGAGGAGGAAAGAGTGGCAGACAAAAATTCCATGAAAAACACTAAAGTGCCCAGAAGGACCAAAAAAGTGCCCTAAGGAACACAAGAATGCCTGTTGAACAAAAAGTGCCCCAGGAACAAAAAAGTTCCTTAATATCTTTGATATATGGTTTATGACACTATTTAATTGGAGAAGGCATCTGGACTTGGGCAGCTGGTGATCTTAAGTGGGAGAGGGTTCCAGAATTCTACAGTTATAATTGAATATGTAGGATTTCTTAAATAAAACCTTGATTTCTCGAAATTCCTGCAACTTCCTTCGGCATAAATTTTTTCTGTTCCCCTTTTACCTGAAGCTGGTTACTTGGGAGTTACCTGGCAGCTCCTTAAAACTTTGGGAAGATAGCAACTTGCACTGGCTACCTGGCAGTTACCTGACAGCTACTTGGAACTCTTCCCATTTCCGGCTGGTGACGGGGCCGGAATCCAACCCTCCGAAAAGTTGGCCGGTGACGGGGCCAACTCAGTGGAAGTTAGCTACTTGAATTGGCTACCTGGCAGTTACCTGGCAGCTACTAGAAACTTTGGAAGATAGCTTCCTGAACTGGCTACCTGGCAGTTACCTGCAATTACCTGCAGTTACCTACAATTTATATTGGTATTAAGAAATTTCTACAGTTTCTATGAAATGATATCAAAAAACCTCCAATTGGGTACCAGTATGACCATTATTCACACCCCAAAATTTTAGGAAAGGACTTATAAAATACCTACGGAGGCATAATAGGAGAATCTATTTTGATATTTGTAGTAATATAATGGTTGTTGTAAGTGCAGGATGGGGTTTAATTTGAAATTGATGACAAATCCCCATGATTTCAAATGGCAAGAAATAAAAAACCTGCTGGGTTGTTCTAATGTATAAAGGACAAGGATAAGGAAATTTTTAATATCCCTGGTGGGAAATTCCTTGTACAAGTATCACAAGCATGAAATGAATAAATAAATGGAATGGAAATACAGAAATCTAAATTGTCAATTTGAGGGTCACTGTTTGTTATAGAGTCTGATACTCAAAGGTACAAAAGATTGGGACATGCCGGATGTTCTGGCTGCAGCTGATCTCAGTCGTCTAATGCAGATGTATGCATACATACTTCTTAGACGGAATTACAGTATCTGCAACATGAATATTCCACTACTGACATTCTGCAAATAAAGCAAAAAACCAATACTGATATTTTCTTGTACAAATGCAACTGGTTTTTTGAAAATACCAATTATTTATGTTTTTAACAAATCAAAAGGTGTTCAAAATACGGGACAAGCTTATATACCAATTCTGGTATCTTAATAGAACTTTAGTTTTTAGAGTGTAGATAGATAGATATTGGCCAATGACACAGCTCCATACAGACTATCCCCCAAGGGCATCGTCCATCTCCCCTGACACAGCGTGGTGGTGCCCTCAGGGCACTTCGGATTCGGACTGGCGGGCCCTCGGAATAGCGGGCCTTTAGCGACGATCGTAAGCGGTGCCCTAGGGGCACCTCAGACTGAAGGTGCCCTGAGGGCACCTCGGAGTGGCGGACCTTCGGAGAGACGGGCCCTCGGACTCACGGGCCCTCGGACTCGCGGGCCCGCGATTTGGCGGGCCCTCGGACTTATAGGGTGTCACCATATTGTACGAAGTGCCCTGACGCGTGGTTGTTTTGTTTTTATCACCTGGTTTTACCTCAAATTTTCAGTTATAAAGAGGGACTATTTTCTACCATTACAAAAATGTGACGTCACCATGAAGCAACAATGGACATGACGTCACAATCCCATTATTCTGGCCCTTGTTTGGTTTGTGACATCATCAGGCAACTGAAATGCTGGTGATGTCATAACCATTGTTAAAAGATATCGTCCTTGAAAGGTGGTATTTTTTACAATATCATAGACCCTGATATTTTGACTGTAAACAGTGATATTCACAACCAACCAGGTGATATATAAAGTTATAGGATGATCTATCAAGCCCTGTCAGGCAAGGTAATCCAGGACCAGGGGTCAATGACTTCATTCATGGCTGGCCAAAAAGTCTCTCCCTGAGGTAGAGGATTCCCAGTCCTTAATTGTTAATTTCCATAGGCAGATTTGAGAGGCGGGAGGCAAGGGAGTACTTTTTATCCCCTTCACCAGTACGGAGGACTTATTTTTGGGGGATTCGCAACCTTCATTTCTGTCAATAAAAACGTTTTATAGAATAAATCACCTGTACATATCCACTTTACTGTAGTCTAGTTGCCTTTCCTGCAGCCTCTCCCCCGTGGTACAGCCAGATGGCCATAGGGAGGGAGGAGCAGCTAGAGGCCTACTAGAGGGCAAACATGCAGTCTTCGGGGGATAGTCAAGGGAGTAAAAGTTTTAAATTATACCCTGAAAAGTTTTTTTTTTAAACTGTACATTTAGTTACGGAAACACGTGTGATTTAATGCAGAAAGTCAGACAAAATCTGACTCCAAATGAAGCTTGAAACACACCAGCAATTTTTCAGTTTAATTGAAGAATAAGGGACCGTTCAGAATTTATGACTGGGGGGGGATGGGAGTTTTGCTGGAACTTCCTGTCAAAAATTGATACCCCCCCCCTTGAGTTTCATGCGGATTTTTAGTACCCCCCCCCCTCGACATACAAAGCAATACACACATATATATGGGTGAAGTCATTTTAAATGAGGCCAAAAGTGTCACATAAGGGTAAATTTTAAAATGCATGTTTTAGAATGTTTTCCTTATCCAGCCTGTGCTCCATAGTCTTAATTTTTATGAAATATACTTTTTATGACCTTAAGTTACACTGACACTGCCCAAATGGAATTTTACTGAGGAGAGTCTATGTCGTCACGTAGGTGAGAAATTTTGGTTGACTCCACTTTATTTAATCCCTATTGTTGATAATAGCAAACATTGATCATATAATCATTGTTCCAGGTATAGATGATCATTTAAAACAATTTTAGCTGACAAATTACCATTTTGCTTTGAAATACACACATTGACGGAACAAAAATATATGTTCATCAATTTTGCTTCTTCGATGTTGTGTCAAAATAAAGTACATAGGAATACTCAGTAAATTTTCGGATTAAAATGTAAAAACACACAGAATGTATGAGAGAATGGTAAAATCCAAGCCATCTAACCTGTTGTGTAAAAGATATAGGCATATTTTTAGCGTTACATCATATTTGACGTAGTCCTGTAAGTGAGAATTCTGTCAAACGTACATCATAATTGACCAAGTTAAAAAAATTATGTCAAATTGTGTATTAATAAACTTTACCAGTATATGCAATTATAAACATTTCAATAAAAACAAACAAGTGTCAAATGTTAATCCCCCCTAATATAACACACAGGAGAAATTTCACCAAGAGAAGCAGGAAAATAAGTTGCCAGAAGCTACACACATGCACCAAACATTGAATATGAATAACCGACTCAAGCTAGAACTTATATTCTCTGAAATTCCATAAAATATATAAAAGAATAAGTAAGGTAAATTAGATTTGTTAAAATCCTCATTCATAACAAAAGTAAAAATACAAATAATCAGAAGAATTTTACATGAAGTGTCAATTATGATGTACGCCTAATAATCTTGGCTGAACGAAATCAAACACATTGTATTGTTGAGATAAACTGTATTAGTAAATGAAGCTAGCCAAAATATATTATAATTCTCAATTTAATGTAGAGATTACTGTCATATATCTAAGATTTATGTTGTACATCATACTTGACATTACGAGTGTCAAATATGATGTACACCAAAGAATCTATGTTATTGTTAGATAAGAATGAAATGCATATGTGAAATCTCATGACAAGGACAACAGAAGTCTGGGAATTTAATTAACACAACTTTTCTCTACTTTGGTAATCTTTTCATATCAGAAAGCACGAAAATTCATCTGTACATCATAATTGACCAATAATTACTTCTTGGTCTATAATGATGTACTGTCCATTATGATGTACCAGTTTCATACTTTTTGACATATGACACATTTTGTTGTGTGACAGTCCTGTGTCTTCATGAAAGGCCAATTTCAGAAACAAATCTTATTATTCTCAGCAAACAGAAAAATTTTGATTGATGTGATGCTTCTGTACACATGAGAACACCTCCATCAGTGGCGTTACATCATATCTGTCCTGTAGGTGAGAATCCCAGAATTATTGACATTCAGAATTTGCATCCTCCGTATCACAGCCTTTGCTGCGCTGTAGGTTATCCTTTTAAACATTTCAGATAAATCTTGTGGAATACTTATTTTGGCAGCATACAAACCCACAAAAATATTACTGGGTGTGTCAACATTTTTGGTTTGAAATTTTGCCGTCCTGTAGGTGAGAATTTTTTCAGTGATTGCAGGTCTCATGTTTGGACTGCGACCATTTAACTGTAGCTGAATATTCCTTTTAAAGCTGACTGGTATGTGATTATTTATCATAGACTTTCTTGATTCAGTGGAAAATAAATCAACCAAACGCTACTTAAATAGGAAAAAAACCCATTTTTAGAAAACGTTTTTTCTGGATTTACCATGTTTGACATTTATGATGTACGTGACGGGAGGTTTCAGTCGCCCGAGAAATATTCCCAGAACATTTCACATACCAAATGGAATTAAAAAACTTAAGTTCAGGTATATAGGTAGTCATTAAAATTTTAAAAACTGAGCATAACTTACTTCAGTTGCTTGCCATCAGCTGTCAAAGTAACACTGTTTGAAAATGTGACGTTTGACACCCCCAAAAATGGACCATTTTGAGAGTTTGCAGTCCCTGGTTTCAATGATGAAGCCATAATTTCATGTAAAAGTGGATTTATTATGAAGACAAAATTGTTTTCTGCATCTCAGAGAATTTTAAAGAACTTATTACTAGCCAAACATTTTTTATGTCCTGTTAAAGGTCAAAATCCTGGCTGGCCTCGTTTAAAATGACTTCACCCATATACTGTTTTACGCAGCCACGCGTACAGATTCACGTCATTTCGTGGACTTTTGCACGTAAAAGTCCAAATAAAATGAGTTTATGCGTGTTTTTTAACATTTTTTCTTTGTAAAAATTTCTTACCCCCCTTGGAAGTCTTTTCAAAAATTAATACCCCCCCTTGAAACACATGTGAAAAGTTAGTACCCCCTCGGCCAAAACTCCCACCCCCCAGTCATAAATTCTGAAAGAAAGTGGGTACACATGATTCATGTACATGAAAGCAAAATGCAGAAAAGTGTGTGGGACTGTGGATGAATTACAGAAAATAAATTTTGTCGCACCTAGCTGTCCCCTTCTCTGGCTATGCCACTGCGCTACAGGGGGAGGCCAGCCTTTTGGGGGAGGGTGGTCACTAGTTTTGGCTCAAATACATCTTGTATCAAACGAGTAGCATCAAACAAGTAATGAATAGTTTGCCCTGAACTTTCATGTGTAAGTCTGTTAAGGAGCTACCACTAGTGGTTCGGGAGGGGGCTTGGAATTTTCCTTGTTGGAAAATTGTTTATGTAATTCCTGACACACATAATCTATTAATTTCACCATCATGACCATATGCGACATCCCAAAATAACATATCACACTTCATAGGCGTACGGTACGGCCGGAGGGGGGGGCAGGGGGGGCGGTTAGCCCCCAAAACTTTGGGAAACGGTTAGATTCGGGCAAAAAGATTTAAAAAATTCGGGCAGATGATTAAATAAAAACTATTGAAAATTATTGATCCGCACGCAATTTCATTTGAAATGGCATTATAAATTGTAATCTTTAAATTCAGGCAAATGTCGCTCGCCCCCCTAAAAATTGCATGTCCGGTACACCTATATCTATAGTTTAAAAATGTAATCAATTATTCTAGTGTAAAGAAACTCCATCCTAAACATTGTATAGCCAAGAAGGACTTGATATTTTCCCCCTCAAAACTGGGTACGAACCGGGACGGACGCAGGGGGGGGGATGGGGCGGATGCATCCCCCCCACCAGACCAAAATTTATATATTTTTACATGTTAATTTTATCAGCGCCCAGTCGCGTTATGTCGCAAGCTATGCGTTCCGCGACACGATAGCGCGATAGACCCCCCACCAGAATTTTCTGGATCCCCCCCTTGGCACAAAATTATTCATTTGAAATGTAACAGTAATTGAAATGGGGGGCGGGGGGTGAGCTCAGCTTCCTTGATATAAACCGGGGGAGCTGTTAGCTGCTACAGTTCCCCGAATCAGTAGCCTATTCAGGGGGGGCCATTGGGCCATGACCTCCCCCCAGGCCCAAAATTAACATGGGAGAGATAGGAAAAGCTGCTAGACGTCCCGTATTGACCCCATGTTATGGCCCCCCTTAGGCCATTTCTAGATATGCCCCTGCCTCGAATGATCAATTATCTTTTTTTTTGTGCCAGCCAAGTTCGAATGTCCATCCAGTGCTGTTGAAAAAAATCCAAGGCTTGGGATATGGCTTGGATAATAGACCTATCTAGCGGTTGCCCCCCAGCTGCACTCCCAGATCTTATTATTGCCCGATTCCCTCTGAACCCCCCCCCCCCCCCCGCCACCACATGCCTATAAAGGCAAAATTGATACTTTAGTATTTTCTGTATTTAATTAAAGCACTCCCCACCATAAAACCAATTTTTATCAAATTTCGATAAAAATATGACTTCATCCAAAGTTTTTAATGCAAAAAACTATCAATTCCACCGGGCGCCAATATTTACAATAGCCTAGGGTACATTTTGTTTCAGGCCTTGCTGGCCCCCTGAATCATTGACAATGTGAAAAAAAGTTGTTGCTGATCAGGTAAAACGATTTTAATTGTATTTTCTCCAGCATTTATGGCCAATTGCAATCATTGTCATGCCCGATCGGGCAAATTGCTATATCGAGCAATATTGAAGCATTGCCCGATCCGGAAATTTCCCCGACTGCTCAATGCACCTAGAAATATTGGTCGATCAATGAAAAAATGAAGTGACAACAGTAATTTCAAAAGCTATTTCAAAAGCAATTTCAGAAGTAATTTTAAAAAGTTATTTCAAAAAGTAATTTCAAAACTAATTTCAAAAAGTGATTTCAAAGAATAATTTCAAAATGTAATTTCAAAACGTAATTTAAAAAATAAATTCAGAAGTAAATTCAGAAGTAACTTGACAAGAAACTTGACAAGTACTTTGACAAGTACTTTGACAAGTACATTGACAAGTACATTGACAAGTATATTGAAAATTACAATGACAAATACATTGACAAGTTCTCGAATATTGTACCTGATCAATACTCAAAGGACATAACCTGTACCAAACCTGTACCAAATTTCATAACTGTATGTGAAATAATGAAGTTACAGTGGGCAATTCCAAAATGGCCGCCATTTGTTGTCAGCCATTTTGAATTTATCTACATGTTTGTGCACAATACCAACAAGCCAATACCTGTACCAAATTTCATGTCTCTAAGTCAAGTACTAAGGTCACAGTAAGTGATTGAAGAATAGCAGCCATTTTGTGTGGCAGCCATTTTGGATTTCTCCAGAAGTCCCAGATCGATACCTAGAGCCCAATACTTGTACCAAGTCAAATACTAAGGTCACAGTGGATGAAATACGAAAAGCGGCCATTTTATGTGGCAGCCATTTTGGATTTCTTCAAATGTTCCAGATCGATACCTAGAGGCCAATCCCTGTACCAAATTTCATGTCTCTAAGTCAAATACTAAGGTCACAGTGAGAGATTGAAGAATGGCGGCCATTTTGTGTTGCAGCCATTTTGGATTTCTCAACATCTTCATGATCGATACTCTTAGGCCATCAGCACTAGGAAGAAATTAGTTCCTGTTTATCAAACTTCATTTCTTACTGAGTCGTAGGGGTCTTTTTCTTATGGCAACATGTTTCATCCTGTCACTGATAAGCTGAAACACATTCGAAACAACATTTTCTTGTCAAAATGCATCAAGTACAAAAATTTACAACCAGACTGACCTGGTTCCTTACAACCATTACATTACGTTGCACTAATGTGGCAATGATAGCTGTTGCTGACCACAACTGTACAATTTTGACATTTTCCAGGTAGCTATATTTGAAAAAATATACTGAACGAGGGAAAGGCTGTACAGGAAATATGACTTCAAGACACTAATAAACATTTCAATGAGTACTTGTTGCAGTCACAAAAAAAGTAATTCCACGAAAATTACCTGTTGCAACAAGTCATTGAAAATATCACGTTTTTGCACTAAAATTGGCAAAATGACCTTGAAAAATTAGGTCAAGGTCAAATCTAAAGGTTAATTTGGGGTAAATGGCAAAAAAGAGGAGCGGTTTACTATAGCATGTTATTAGCCAAAATCAATATTTCATGGTAAAATGATGAAGGTCAACAATTATTCACCAATTTTGATGACATATCAATGTTTAAAATTACGTAACTCAGAATCTGGCCAAAGAAATGCAACCAAAATACACCCACAGATGTCCCGTTAGTCAAGCAACATTTTGCCACAATTTGGGCCACTTTGCATGAAAAACGTGCAATTGCATAAGAAAAAACCATAAAACACTAAAAGTGCTCATACGGGACATTGACCTTGATCTACATTCACGAAATTAGGTCAAATTATGCAAAAAGGGTTTTAAAAAAACGTCCTGAAAGAACAATGAAATCCAGCAATAAACGAAAAAGTTATTGCCATTTGAAATTTTTTGAAGTCCAACTTTGAAGTGACCTCTGACCTTGAAAAATGGTCTGGTGTCAAAAAAACCCGGGGAATATAATGAGATCATATGACGCTCCGTTCATGAATTTTTTGAGGGTAGGTTAGGGTGAAAGAATAATAATAATAAATAATAAATAATTACGAAAACAAGAAACTTCACCTAGTAATAGGTGAAGTTTAATAAATAATTACGAAAACAAGAAACTTCACCTATGGTAATAGGTGAAGTTTAATAATAATAATAATAATAATAATAAATAACTAGTAGACGGCCACCGCAGACCGGTGACAAAACTTCACCTACTGTGATACCAGTAACTCGAAATAGACACAGGTAGATGAGCAAGTAAAAAGTATGTGGAAATGATACAGGAATCCCACTGTAATACATTGCAATACATGCAAGTGTGCAAAAAACATAGACCAGTATGTAAACCAATACATGTGCCAGTAGGCTACATGCACCATTGGACATGCACCAGTACATGCACCAGTACAATGTACCCATGCAATGGACCAGTACATGCCCCACTGAGTACATGCACCAGTAGTCCAGTACAATGTATCATACAGTGGACCAGTACATGGACTGGTACATTGACCAGTATATGAACCAAATACAAGCTGCAGTACATGAACCAGTACTTGCACCAGTAGTCCAGTACAATGTACCAGTACAATGTACCAGTGAAAAGGTTATTAGGGGTTTGGCTTAGGGTTAGGGCTAGGGTTAGGGTTAGGGCTAGGGTTAGGGTTAGGGCTAGGGTTAGGGTTAGGGCTAGGGTTAGGGTTAGGGCTAGGGTTAGGGTTAGGGCTAGGGTTAGGGTTAGGGCTAGGGTTAGGGTTAGGGCTAGGGTTAGGGTTAGGGCTTGGGTTAGGGTTAGGGCTTGGGTTAGGGCTTGGGTTAGGGCTAGGGCTTGGGTTAGTGCTAGGGTTAGGGTTAACAGTACATGGACCAATACATGGACCAGGACATGGAACAGTACATGGATCAGGACATGGACCAGTACATGAACCAGTATATGAACCAGTATATCAACCAAGAACATGCTCCAGTACATGAACCAGTACTTGCACCAGTAGTCCCGTACAATGTACCAGTGTAGTGTACCAGTACAATATACCAGTGAAAAGGTTATTAGGGGTTAGGGTTAGGGCTAGGGTTAGGGTTAGGGCTAGGGTCAGGGTTAGGGTTAGGGTTACCAGTGCAGTGGGCTAGGGTTAGGGTTACCAGTGCAGTGGACCAGTGCAGTGGACCAGTGCAATGGACCAGTACATGGACCAGTACATGGACCATTACATGGACCAGTACATGGACCAGTACATGGACCAGTACATGGACCAGTACATGGACCAGTACATGGACCAGTACATGGACCAGTACATGGACCAGTACATGGACCAGTATATGAACCAGTATATGAACCAGTATATGAACCAGTATATGAACCAGTATATGAACCAGTATATGAACCAAGTACATGCTCCAGTACATGAACCAGTACTTGCACCAGTAGTCCACTACAATGTAAGAGTGTAATGTACCAGTACAATGTGCCAATGAAAAGGTCATTAGGGTTAGGGTTAGGGCTAGGGTTAGGGTTAGGGCTAGGGTTAGGGTTGGGGTTAGGGTTACCAATGCAATGGACCAATGCAAAGGACCAATGCAATGGACCAATGCAATGGACCAGTACATGGACCAGTACTTGGACCAGTACATGGACTAGTACATGGACCGGTACATGGACCAGTACATGGACCAGTACATGGATCAGGACATGGACCAGTACATGAACCAGTATATGAACCAGTATAAGAACCAAGTACATGCTCCAGTACATGCTCCAGTACATGAACCAGTACTTGCACCAGTACATGCACCAGTACATGCACCAGTACATGCACCGGTACATGCACCAGTACATGGACCAGTACATGGATCAGTACATGGATCAGTACAGATATGATCGATTGAAATGATGGTACAATTCATTAATATAGACTTCAGAAATTCCTTGAAAAATGAGGTTTTTAACTTAAAATCGGTCTAGAATCAAAACGATTTAATGAAAACATGTATAACTTTCCATGACTATGTTAACAGAAGTTATGGATAGGTGTAGAGAGGTTCATTGCAATAGGATGATTCCTTCCTTTTCAAAATATTGGTATATTGTCAAAATTTGACAAAAAACATGAAATTTTCAGGGTCCGGCGATCTTTTATACCCTCATAGCTACGACAAAGTGTTCAAAAAGGAAAACTAGTGGAGAATTTGGTCTTTCCAAATCTGTTTTCAGATTCTCCTTAACATAGTTAGAACCGGAGTGACGGTAGATTGAAATTACGGTACAATTCAGAAATACGAACCTTAGAAGTCACTGAAAAAATGTAGTTTTTAACTTAAAATCTCCCTGGAACAAAAACGGTTAGATGAAAATATATATAACTTGGCAGGATTATGTAAACAGATGTTAGAGATATGTCCAGACAGGTTGATTAGAAAAGAATGATTCCTTCCTTGTCAAAATATTGATATATTGTGAAAATTCGGAAAAAAACATGAAATTTTCAGGGTCCGGCGATCTTTTTAACCGTCAGAGTTACGACAAAATGTCCAGAAAATGAAAACTAGAAGAGAATTTTGCCTTTCCAAATCTGTTTTCAGAATTTCTGTATCTATATTAGGACCGGAGCTATGACCATTTGAAGTTACACTATCTTTGAGAAATGTGAAAAAACATCATAAATTTTTTGCTCGTTTTTTGACCTTGTGACCTTTACAGTGCAAAGTAGGTCAATCCGAGGACCATGAAAATTTACAGGAAGCCTTTAGAGAATTGTAGCAAGTGTGCCTACCATTTTTGTAACAATATCTTGATTCCTTCTGTGTTAAAAAAAATGAAACGTCCAAATAGTAAAATATTTCTACATGTTTGACCTTGAGTTTGACCTTGAAAAACATTATCTAGGTCAAAATCAATATGATATTCTGAATTGCAGTAGGTAACAAAGGGGGGGTCAGTCATGCATTGTAACCCTGTAGGATCAATATTTCCCTGTCAAAAATGCGGAAATGTGTCATTTTTTAACATTTGTCGGTTAGCTATATTTAAAAAATTTTCATAAATCTGGCAAAGGAGGTAGACAAAACATGATTAGACATTATCAATAAACAGGTCAATGTTCATATGTCACCTGGAAATCACGCTGATATCTTGAACAGAACATGGTGAAAAAAATTGCTGAAAATGGCACCTTTTCTAACTTTTTCGGGGCAAATGACCTTGAAAAATGAGGTCAAGGTCAAATTTAAAGGTCTGAATGGGCTTATTAGGTGTATATTTGGGGGGGTTTACTATGACATGTTAGTGGCTAAAATCGATATTTCAAGGTCAAATTCTCAAGGTCACCGATTTTGGTGACGCGGTGTGACTTTAAAATTACGTAACTCAAGAACCGGTACTGTCACTGAAAAATAAAGACTCCCGCAGGTGTCCCGTGCGTTCGGGCACATAATGGCACCAACGGTATGTCTCTACGACTTACGAATTCGGCGGCACAGGGGTCAACCTCAAACCATGAAAATGGACTTTGTACAATGTGACCTTGACCTACTTTCATGAAAATTGGTTACACTGTGTAGAAATTGTCTGGGACATTTCCATGTACAGGAAAGTGAAAACCGGTAATAACCGGACGAGGTACATGTATTTGAAATATTGCGAAATCCGACTTTTAGAGGCTCTGTGACCTTGAAAAATAGGTCAAGGTCAAAATTTTCAAAATGATTCTCTTGTATTTTTGTAGGCTACGTATACAAATTTTTTGAAAATTTTCCGAAGAGGTTTATCGGGAAGAATAATAATAAATAATAATAATAACTAGTAGACGGCCACCGCAGGGCGGTGACAAAACTTCACCTACTGCAGAACCAGTAACTCGAAATAGACACAGGTAGATGAGCAAGTAAAAAGTACATAGAAATGATCCAGGAATCCTACTGTAATACATTGCAATACATGCAAGTATGCAAAGAAACATAGACCAGTACGTAAACCAATACATGAACCAGTAGGTTACATGCACCATTTGACATGCACCAGTACATGCACCAGTACAATTTACCCATGCAATGGACCAGTACATACCCCACTGAGTACATGCACCAGTAGTCCAGTACAATGTATCATACAGTGGACCAGTACATGGACTGGTACATTGACCAGTATATGCACTAAGTACATGCTCCAGTACATGAACCAGTACATGCACCAGTAGTCCAGTACAATGTACCAGTGAATTGTACCAGTATAAATGTACCAGTGAAAAGGTTAGGTTAGGGTTAGGGGTTAGGGTTAGGGCTAGGTTTAGGCCTAGGGTTAGGGTTAGGGCTAGGGCTAGGGTTAGAGTTAGGGCTATGGTTAGGGTTAGGGCTAGGGCTAGGGTTAGGGTTATACCAGTGCAACTGACCAGTGCAATGGACCAGTACATGGACCAGTACATGGACCAGTACAGGGACCACTACAGGGACCAGTACATGGACCAGTACATGGACCAGTACCTGAATCCGCCTACAACTATTTGTAGGCAAAAAGAAGTTATATAATGAGGCATGGTGGCCTCCAGGCCCCATACATGTAGGGACTTATTTGAGCAATGACCTGACCAAAGTTTGAGACAAATTCAGTGGACCAGTGCATGAACTAGTACATGGACCAGTGCATGCACCAAGTACATGCTCCAGTACATTAACCAGCACCAGTAGTCCAGTACAATGTACAAGTGTAATGTACCAGTACAATGTACCAGTGAAAAGGTTAGGTTTGGTTTGGGTTAGTGTACGTGGACCAGTACGTGGACCAGTACGTGGACCAGTACATGCACCAGTAGTCCAGTACAATGTATGATACAGTGGACCAGTACATGGACTGGTACATTGACCAGTATATGCACCAAGTACATGCTCCAGTACATGAACCAGTACTTGCACCAGTAGTCCAGTACAATGTACCAGTGTATTGTACCAGTACAATGTACCATTGAAAAGGTTAGGTTAGGGTTAGGTTAGGGTTTGGGTTAGTGCTAGAGTTAGGGTTGGGGTTAGGGTTAGGGCTAGGGTTAGGGTTAGGGCTAGGGTTAGGGTAAGGGCTAGGGTTAGGGTTAGGGCTAGGGTTAGGGTTAGGGTTAGGGTTAGGGCTAGGGTTACCAGTGCAATTGACCAGTGCAATAGACAAGTGCAATGGGCCAGTACATGGACCAGTACATGGACAAGTACATGGACCAGTACGTGGACCAGTACATGGACCAGTACATGGACCAGTACATGGACCAGTACATGGACCAGTACATGGACCAGTACATGGACCAGTACATGGACCAGTACATGGACCAGTACATGGACCAGTACATGGACCAGTACATGGACCAGTCATCATTTATGTACGAACTTAACCATGCACTGGCAATGGCAAATTGAAAATGTGGCTGGATAACCTATTCAGCTCCGCCTGCAACTGTTTTTAGGCAAAAAGTAGTTATATAATGAGGCATGGTGGCCTCCAGGCCCCATACGTGTAGGGACTTATTTGAGCAATGACCTTACCAAAGTTTGAGACAAATTCAGTGGACCAGTACATGAACTAGTACATGGACCAGTGCATACACCAAGTACATGATCCAGTACATGAACCAGTACTTGCACCAGTAGTCCAGTACAAAGTGTAATGTACCAGTGAAAAGGTTAGGTTTGGGTTAGGGTTAGGGGTTAGGGTTACCAGTACGTGGACCAGTACGTGGACCAGTACGTGGACCAGTACGTGGACCAGTACGTGGACCAGTACGTGGACCAGTACGTGGACCAGTACGTGGACCAGTACGTGGACCAGTACAGATATGATCGATTGAAATGATGGTACAATTCAGAAATATGGACTTCGGAGATACCTGGAAAAATGTGGTTTTTAGCTTGAAATCGGTCTAGAATCAAAACGAATCAATGAAAACATATATAACTTTCCAAGACTATGTTAACAGAAGATATGGATAGGTGTAGAGAGGTTCATTGCAATAGGATGATTCCTTCCTTGTCAAAATATTGGTATATTGTCAAAATTTGACAAAAAACATGAAATTTTCAGGGTCCGGCGATCTTTTATACCGTCATAGCTACGACAAAATGTTCAAACAGGAAAACTAAGGGAGAATTTGGTCTTTCCAAATCTGTTTTCGGATTCTCCTTAACCTACCTAGAACCGGAGTGACGGTAGATTGAAATTATGGTACAATTCAGAAATACGAACCTTAGAAGTCACTGAAAAAATGTAGTTTTTAACTTAAAATCTCTCTGGAACAGAAACGGTTAGATAGAAATATATATAACTTGGCAGGATTATGTAAACAGATGTTAGAAATATGTCCAGACAGGTTCATTAGAAAATAATGATTCCTTCCTTGTCAAAATATTGATTTATGGTGAAAATTTGACAAAAAACATGAAATTTTCAGGGTCCGGCGATCTTTTAAACCGTCGGAGCTACGACAAAATGTTCAGAAAATGAAAACTAGAGGAGAATTTGGCCTTTCCAAATCTGTTTTCAAATTCTCTGTAACTTAAATAGAACCGGAGCTACGGCCGATTGAATTAACGCTTTCTTTGAGAAATGTGGAAAAGTATCGTAAATTTTTTGCTAATTTTTCAACCTTGTGACCTTTACTGCGCAACGTAGGTGAACCCGAGGGCCTTGAAAATTTAAAGGGAGCCTCTAGGCTATTGTAGCAAGTATGTCTGCCATTTTTGTAACAATATCTTGATTCCTTCTATGTGTAAAAAAATCAAATGTCAATGAAGTACAATTTTTTGTAATGTTTGACCTTGAGTTTGACCTTGAAAAACATTTTCTAGGTCAAAATCAATATGATATTCTGAATCGCAGTAGGTAACAAAGGGGGGGTCAGCCATGCATTGTAACCCTGTAGAATCAATATTTCTCCGTCAAAAACGCAGAAATGTGTCGTTTTTTAACATCTGTCGGTTAGCTATATTTAAAAAATTTTCATAAATCTGGCAAAGGAGGTAGACAAAACATGATTAGACATTATAAATATACAGGTCAATGTTCATCTGTCACCTGGAAATCACGCTGATATCTTAAAAACAAAATGGTAAAAAAAATTTCTGAAAATGGCACCTTTTCTAACTTTTTCGTGGCAAATGACCTTGAAAAATGAGGTCAAGGTCAAATTTAAAGGTCTGAATGGGCTTATTAGGTGTATGTTTGGGGGGGTTTACTATGACATGTTAACAGATTAAATCGATATTTCAAGGTCAAATTCTCAAGGTCACCAATTTTGGTGACGCGGTATGACTTTAAAATTACGTAACCTAAGAACTGGTACTGCCAATGGAAAATGAAGGGTCCTCGCAGATGTCCCCTGAGTTCGGGCACGTTTTGGCGCCAACGGTATGTCTCTACAACTTACTGATTTTGACGCACAGGGGAAGACCTCAAACCATAAAAATGGACTTTGTACATTGTGACCTTGACCTACTTTCATGAAAGTAGGTCAGCTTATGTAGAAAGTGTGTGGGACAATTCCCTGTACAGGAAAGTGAAAACTGGTAATAACCGGACGAGGTACATGTATTTGAAATATTGCGAAATCCGACTTTGAAAGGCTCTGTGACCTTGAAAAATAGGTCAAGGTCAATTTTTTCAAAATGATTCTCTTGTATTTTCGTAGGCTACGTACACAAATTTTTTGAAAATTTTCCGATGAAGTTTATCGGGAAGAATAATAATAATAAATAATAAATAATAAATAATAAATTATAAATAATAAATAATACCGAAAACAAGAAACTTCACCTATGTGTAGGTGAAGTTTAATAATACCGAAAACAAGAAACTTCACCTATGTGTAGGTGAAGTTTAATTACGAAAACAAGAAACTTCACCTATGGTAATAGGTGAAGTTTAACTAAATCAAGATGCATACTTCTTAGCAAACCATTTTGAAGTTTTCAAAATTAACAAAAAGCTTGTGAACTCCAAGTATAATTTTAAAAGATAAACTCAGAACGAGTAGGCCTATAACATTTGTATCATAGACCATAGTAAAGACCATAGATAAATGATATTCGAAATCTCACTAGAATCTCGTCCTGTACGTGACTGCTGCATGATCTTGATCCTTTCTTGGTCTGTGGTTGATCTTCCCGATCTTGACACCTGAGGACACCCAGGTTGGTTTCGGCCTCCGTTCGGATAGAAATCGACAGTTCCTCGGGGCTCTATTGCTCCTAGTAGAGCTGGAAGAAATGAGATAGCTGTTAGAACAAAATGAAATAGTTATGTTGAAACAAACAAGGTAGCTTAGTTGAGACTAACAAGATAGCTATATTGAGACAAACAAGATAGCTATGTTGAGACAAACAAAATAGCTATGATGAGACAAAGAAGATAGTTATGTTGAGACAAAGAAGATAGCTATGTTGAGACAAACAACATAGCTTTGTTGAGACAAACAAGATATAATAGCTATATTGAAACAAACAAGATAGCTATGTTCAGATAAACAAGATATCTTTGTTAAGACAAACAAGATAGGTATGTTGAGATAATCAAGATACCTATGTTGAGACAAACAAGATAGCTACGTTGAGACAAACAAAATAGCTATGTTGAGATAAACAAGATGGCTATGTTGAGATAAACAAGATGGCTATGTTGAGATAAACAAGATAGCTAAGTTGAAACAAACAAGATAGTTTGTTGAGATAACAAGACATTTTGTTGAGATAAACAAGACAGCTATGTTGAGGCAAACAATTAAGATAGTTGAGACAAAATAGGGTTCTTGTCGCAAATCATTTTTGAATTGTTTGTAAGTTCGAAGTTTAGGATTTGAGTTACTTTTGAAATAAAACTTTTATTTCATGCGCTAGGCCTGATTTTGTTTGAGCTTTCTTCAACATGCAGAGATTCATTCATAGAAGCAGCTATACCACCTGCACTTTCTACACCATTTGACATTGTACAGATTTTGGATACCAGCATGGGTGGCTTTGTTCATGCAGATCAATCTGGATATCGAAGCATGTTTTAAGAAGTTTAGGAACATTCAGAGAAAGTTGACTTTTTATATCATGCACCAAGGACGTCTTTAAGAAATGTAAGTTGTATTTTTTCTGAAATGTCAAACTCTTTAGTTTCGAACCATGTTTCACTGTCATACTCTAAAATTCGTAATATGTGAGTGTCAAAATATTTACTCTTCTGCTAAAAGCATGGGGTTTTGTGAGTGTATCCAACTATTAAATATCAGAAAATAGGTCAGATCGATATTTCAGGAAAACTGCATAAAATTGGGGTTTCAGTCGAATTCTGTGTTAGTCTTCAATAGTTTTCAGTCTGTTGAGTTGGAAGATGTATCATGGTGAAACAACGTGGCAGCACTGTACACGCTGTACATGTCTTCCTGTTTGATCAAAACATTGGCTTGGAGAAAGCACATGTTTCAGAAAAAGTCAATTCATATAAAATAAAATTGCCGTCAGCTATAGAAAACCACTTAGAACTGTGTATTTTGTCACTGTGGACAAAACTATGCAAAGTGTAACCTTGAAACATCTTTGATGTTTGATTAACAGCCTTTAGACACCTCTTTGTCGGGTTCTAACATGCATTTTAGACAGTTAGATCCCGACCGGAAATCGGTGTCTAACTGATACATAAATGTTGATTAAACCCAAGGCAGAGTGTAAGAGAACTTGACAAATCAACAAGATTCACAAGAAACCCATAACAAATTGCATAATAGGGTGGCCTAAAAGTGTATAGGAAATTTTTTTTTTCTGAAATACGTAATGCACACCCCCTCATTTTAGGAGAAATAGTGAAAAAAGCACCTTGTTAAAATTTCATGAAAATCAGTTAAGTCTAAGTGGTCTCTCAAGGGCCCTCAATTCTCACCAAAAAGAAACATTTCAACCATTTTCGCCAATACGCGGTTTACCACAACTTTGTCAATTTGTAATCTACAACATTCTAATTGCCATGGTTGGAAAGGTCACAAAATTAGCTTCAATTTGCATACCAACATTAATGGTCTACGATGATATCTTAACTCCCATGGACTCTTCAGCTGACAGTGCTTATGTGCGAAAGTGTTGCTGAATGACTAAACCTGTTCAAGAAAAGATTTCCATTTAATTTCACTGTCAAGTAACATGTTCTTATTGGCCAAAAGTGCAGG
Organism: Platynereis dumerilii; assembly: GCA_026936325.1. NCBI lineage: Eukaryota > Metazoa > Annelida > Polychaeta > Phyllodocida > Nereididae > Platynereis > Platynereis dumerilii. Next base: position 831,691 of record JAPTHN010000113.1, on the reverse strand, counting down.
ATGACCAGATAAAGCATTTAACAATTTTTTTTACATTGGAGAAACCCACCTTTTGAGCAGTAAAGGTTTAATGTTACATTTTGTCTAAAGTGCTGAAAACATCGGAGAGGGGCTGTCACATTTCATAGTTTAACTTCACAGGAGTTAAATGTAGGACAACATGATTTGATACCATGTGAAACATAAGAATATTCTCTTTCAAGTGGTACCCATCATGTTGCCATGTAATAGATTTGGATGAAGATATTAGTTTGAAATATTACAATTCCCCCCTGCTATTTTATGAGTTTGCGACAACTTCAACATAAAATTTCATCACTCATAAACCGGGCATTCCCATGGTCAAAAATCTTTTTTTTTAAATATTTGGTCACTCTGGAACTTGGAAAATAAGAATCACAGCAATTTCCAGTGAAAAAAATTAAAAGCCTTTCTTTTATCAGGATCGGTTGTTCAGCTACAATTTCATTCATGAAAAGTGTAAACTAAAGAGCCCATGGGAGTTGAGATATTGTCGTAGACCAATAATGTTGGTATGCAAATTGAAGCTCTTTTTGAGACCTATCCAACCATGGCATTAAAAATGCAGTATTGTACAAATTTACTAAGTTATAAGGAACCGCGTATTGGCGAAAATGGTTGAAATTTTCCTTTTTTCTAAGAATGGAGGGGCCTTGAGAGACCACTAAGACTTGATATATTTTCTTGAAATTTTTAGAGGGTGCTTTTTTCACTATTTCTCCTAAAATGAGGGGGTGTGCGAATAGAAAATCATAGATTTTGTTTTTTGGGCCACCCTATTGCATAACCACGTAATAATGACAAAACAACTTACATAACAATCACACAACAAATTGCATAATACAACTATTAATGCATGTATAATTGGGTTCAAGCCTTATTTTATTGACAATGACAGCATTGTTAAATTACATATTACCAATACTGCCAATAGCCATATTGCCAAGTGCTGCCAATATCCAGTTATCAACTTGACCAATGCACCATGAATGACAACTGAATGGCCTTGTTAGTGCCATAAAGGTATTATTATATTAATTGTAGTAATTCACAGGGCCTGTGATGACCTTGAAACTTGCATGTCTTCCTTCCATTCACTTGACCTTGGAATCGTATTGTCACACCCTTGAAGTATTGCTGTGACTTACATAGTGTGGGAATGACCCAACTGAACTCAAAGGTCCTTGAATCATCCTTGAGTCCGTCAGGGGTGCCACTTCCATACATCAATAATTTCAGATTGGCAACCCAAAGACTTTCAGGACACTACAGTTGATAGACATGAGAGTCATACATTACACACAAAATGTTTCATAATATAAATTATGAACTCCATAAAATCATATAATAAATTTATTCGATTCATTATTTCAATAACTTCCCAGAGGAAAACAAGAGTGCATTTGAAGCACTCAAATTATTTAAACTATGCTTCATTTATACTCCCTATATATGCAAATTTGTATGCTCCAAACACGCTCCCTTGTAGAAAAGTATAGGCATTTTTGCAGTACAATCGGAGTATATTTGGTAATCTAAATAATTTGAGCTCTTCAAATGTACTCTTTTTTCCCCTGGGTTGGCACTATTTGGCCTTAAGTTAACAACTCCTAAATTACCTCAAATGTCATTAATGTTGAGGATTTGCTGCCATACAATCTATTTTTGATGCTGTTCTTATCGCCTGCATTACAGCGATGCACTTTGATACCGAAAAAGAGTGTACTGTTGCACTGTGAAAATGGCACTTCATGTGTGTCATCATAAAGATGATTTGTCATGATCATACCAAACACTTTCAAAGTTAATTTGATTTAAGGAGACTTATCCCTCTTGTTGGTGACAGCCAAACAAAAGGATCGTGCATCTGATTTTCAATCCAAAATCAGTTATGACAAGTCAAATGGCCTTCTCTTGATCATGACTAATCAAGCTGCCTCTATGTTTCCCATGTTGAAAGTGTGGAAGATGACACTTCATCAGGTATCATGAATCACAAAGTGCATTTTTCACGGTGAACTGATCCTCAATTTTTCTTTATCAAAGTGCATTACTGTAATAAACCTTTAATGGTGTTTGGGATTGGAAGTTTTTGAAATTTACTTACGGTCGGTGTGTATGACGTCCACATATTTTGCTGTAATACTTCTTATCCCAATACCATAGAAAAGTGGGGCAGCGGGATCCAATCCTGAAATATTATAGGATTAAAGCTATATTTCACAAATTACATGGAGAAAAGGATGCAGAAATAGGTATGCAAATTTTGACAGAAAGATGCAAAAATAAGTATATCAATGACAGAAAAATGTAGAAATAGGTTTTGCCAATGAGAGAAATATACAAAAATTGGCATGCCAATGATAGAAAGATGCAGAAATAGGAATGGAAATGACAGAAAAATGTAGAAATAAGTTTGCCAATGACAGAAATATACAAAAATAGGTATGCTAATGATAGAAAGATGTAGAAATAGGAATGGAAATGACAGAAAAATGTCGAAATAAGTTTGCCAATGACAGAAATATACAAAAATAGGTATGCTAATGATAGAAAGATGCAGAAATAGGAATGGAAATGACAGAAAAATGTCGAAATAAGTTTGCCAATGACAGAAATATACAAAAATAGGTATGCTAATGATAGAAAGATGCAGAAATAGGAATGGAAATGACAGAAAAATGTAGAAATAAGTTTGCCAATGACAGAAATATACAAAAATAGGTATGCTAATGATAGAAAGATGCAGAAATAGGAATGGAAATGACAGAAAAATGTAGAAATAAGTTTGCCAATGACAGAAATATACAAAAATAGGTATGCTAATGATAGAAAGATGCAGAAATAGGAATGGAAATGACAGAAAAATGTCGAAATAAGTTTGCCAATGACAGAAATATACAAAAATAGGTATGCTAATGATAGAAAGATGCAGAAATAGGAATGGAAATGACAGAAAAATGTCGAAATAAGTTTGCCAATGACAGAAATATACAAAAATAGGTATGCTAATGATAGAAAGATGCAGAAATAGGAATGGAAATGACAGAAAAATGTAGAAATAAGTTAGCCAATGACAGAAATATACAAAAATAGGTATGCTAATGATAGAAAGATACAGAAATAGTAATGGAAATGACAGAAAAATGTAGAAATAAGTTTGCCAATGACAGAAATATACAAAAATTGGTATGCTAATGATAGAAAGATGCAGAAATAGGTATGGAAATGACAGAAAAATGTAGAAATAAGTTAGCCAATGACAGAAATATACAAAAATAGGTATGCTAATGATAGAAAGATGCAGAAATAGGTATGGAAATGACAGAAAAATGTAGAAATAAGTTAGCCAATGACAGAAATATACAAAAATAGGTATGCTAATGATAGAAAGATGCAGAAATAGGTATGGAAATGACAGAAAAATGTAGAAATAAGTTTGCCAATGACAGAAATATACAAAAATAGGTATGCTTATGATAGAAAGATACAGAAATAGGTATGGAAATGACAGAAAAATGTAGAAATAAGTTTGCCAATGACAGAAATATACAAAAATAGGTATGCTAATGATAGAAAGATGCAGAAATAGGTATGGAAATGACAGAAAAATGTAGAAATAAGTTTGCCAATGACAGAAATATACAAAAATAGGTATGCTAATGATAGAAAGATGCAGAAATAGGTATGGAAATGACAGAAAAATGTAGAAATAAGTTTGCCAATGACAGAAATATACAAAAATAGGTATGCTAATGATAGAAAGATGCAGAAATAGGAATGGAAATGACAGAAAAATGTAGAAATAAGTTTGCCAATGACACCCAGAGAATCTACCCTAGACGAATCCCTCAATCGTAGGACATTATCATATGATTTTGCGTCAGAGAGTCACAGCCAATCAGCGTGCAGTATTTTTGTCCACTTCAAATGTTTAATGGCGATTTGCGTAAAAACTATTTGCTTCCCAAAGACGTAAGACCCGTCATTTTAAAGGTCTTGGAGAGACGAATCTATTGATGTGTGAATCGTACCTGTGAATCTTATGGGAATGTGCGTATAGTCGCAATCGAACTCATTTGCATAACATGTGTGAAGGCCTGTTCATTGGCCAGCTTTGTGGGTGTGTCTGATCTATTCACTGAAGGCTTTGCTGAAGTGGCCAATGACAGAAATATACAAAAATAGGTATGCTAATGATAGAAAGATACAGAAATAGGTATGGAAATGACAGAAAAATGTAGAAATAAGTTTGCCAATGACAGAAATATACAAAAATAGGTATGCTAATGATAGAAAGATACAGAAATAGGTATGGAAATGACAGAAAAATGTAGAAATAAGTTTGCCAATGACAGAAATATACAAAAATAGGTATGCTAATGATAGAAAGATGCAGAAATAGGAATGGAAATGACAGAAAAATGTAGAAATAAGCTGCCAATGACAGAAATATACAAAAATAGGTATGCTAATGATAGAAAGATACAGAAATAGGTATGGAAATGACAGAAAAATGTAGAAATAAGTTTGCCAATGACAGAAATATACAAAAAAAGGTATGCTAATGATAGAAATATACAGAAATAGGTATGGAAATGACAGAAAAATGAAGAAATAAGTTTGCCAATGACAGAAATATACAAAAATGGGTATGCTAATGATAGAAAGATGCAGAAATAGGTATGGAAATGACAGAAAAATGTAGAAATAAGTTTGCCAATGACAGAAATATACAAAAATAGGTATGCTAATGATAGAAAGATGCAGAAATAGGTAGGCCTATGGAAATGACAGTAAAATGCAGAAATGTGTATACCAATGACAGAAAATGCAGAAATAGGTATTCCAATGACAGAAATAATGCAGAAATAAGTGTGCCAAATGACAGAAAGAATGCTGAAATAGAAGAAATACAAATCATAGAAGAAATACAAATTATGGAGAATAAGGTACAAATTGACTTGGAATATCCAGGAAGATCATCCTTTGAGAAAGGCCTGCAACAACATGAAATTATTTTCTCCTTATGTGCAAACACTCCCATGGTAAAAATTCTTCAAACATCTGATGATTTGGCACAGAACGACCTTACGACATTGATATCAAAAGCACTCACCTGTAATCCTATCCAATGGTGGCAAGACAGTCCTACTAGCATAGCCACACAAGTGAGCACCAAGGCTGTGGCCGATGCACCAATAGTTGGGGTTTGAACCCGATACCTGTCTCATGCTGTTGACCACTGCTCCAACTAGGCCGCCCATTGAGACAACATTTGCTGCGGACTGAACGTAATAGTAATCAGAAGCACCTCCGCTCCAGTCTACTGTTACGATATTGTAATCTTCCTGGAATCCAAAAGAAGATTGATGGATGATTGGGGCTTTACATCCTGTATTTATGCACTTGGTAGGCTAATTAGGACAGGAGGAGGACATGGCAATGAAGCGAAGGATTGAAACCGCCGTCCAACATAGGCCCAGGTGACCCGGCAAGAGCTCGATTCGAAACCTGGACCCAGCGATTGGCAGTCCAGTATGCTACCACTAGCCCAACCCCCCCCCCCCTTCAAAAGAAGTTAATCAGATATCATCGTACGATATATTGGAAGTCACTCACAAAATTTGAAAATCACACCCCTGTTATGATATGGTCTTCCCCTACTTTTCAGAGAAAGGCTTCAGTAACTGAGGTGTGGAACAGTATATTATGTTATATTTTGCTTTCTTTGCATAGACAATACGATATGATAAATATTTATTTCCATAAATGGGATTTGTTTCAGAAACACGGAAGAAATTGACGACTATAAATAAATGTAGATTCATCATGACATGTTATTGTGTTAGAGATTTGACATCTTCATCGATAAATAAAAATATACAAAACTATACTAATGTCTATAAAAGTGGCATAACTGCCATTGCGCTGCACAGCTTATCTGGATGCCTTCGCGTGGCTGTCAGGTCAGATTTCCCCATCCACCCTTAGGTGAGGTAAACATGATTTGGCAACCTCTGATACAGAGCAATCAGAAGCACTACCTTAATTTGGTTATGAATTTCTGAAGTGTATTTATCTTATGATTTTTGTTCAAGGAAAATGTCAATAGAATTTATTATTACAAGACCACTATGCTAGAGTGATACTGATTGGCCAAAATCAGTCACATGACGTCATCGTAAATACTCATATCGCATGGTTTGAATGCAATATGAGATTTTTTACAATTTTTTTTCCCAATTTTTTATATTGCATGGTTCGAGTGCAAAATGAGTTTTTATTTAAAAAAAAAAAATTCCAAAACTTTTTTTTTTTCCCAAATCTTTTTTTTCTGAAAATGTTTTCAGATACATTATATTGGAAGCATAGTGGTCATGTAATAAAAGAAATACTGCACCCTCATTCGATATGAATTTCCTCGTGCTAATAAATTTTCATATTGCACTCATACCATGCCATATTTGTATGTTATAAACCATTTTTACTCACAGCCTCGAGCAGTTTGTCCTTCATAGTTGTGTATAGACCTCCAACAGTTTCCCTCCACCCATGGACTATGAAAATAGTTTGTCTGTTGTTGCTGAATTCAGAGCTGAAATTACATTTTGTAGGCTAGATTTATTTATGGAAGAACTTCCTTGCTCAACTTGTCCCAATGCAATCTTGCTAGACCACCATGTAATGAATAATAATATATTTCATACACCTTCTCATTATTAGTAGATGTTGCATTGAATCAGATTCCTAAAACCATTCATTTGTATACGCTTGCACTGGTTTAGACATGTGTTACAAAGCTAACCTCAAAACGATAAACAAAAGCCAATGGCCAATTGGTCATCTGCGAGTTCTTGTTTGAATTGTATATAATACCTTTTTCAAACAAATGCATAATATTGTAATGTAAATTTTTTCTGTCATGTTATATTTATTACATCTTTATTACTAACAACTATATGCCATATTATTCATATGCATGTAACTTTTCTGTTTTTTTTTTTAAACAAAACAACAGAATCTCTTTTCCGCACGATGTTTGCCATCCCTCATCAACAACTTATAAATTAGTGATGATTTAAAAAACTCACGGTATGCTATTTTTCGTGAACACAGTTCCTGTTTCATTGTTTGTTCTTGTGAAAAGTGTAAATTTGTGAGCAAAATTCTTCGGGCAAGTTGGAAATGTGGCAGCTACTTCTCGTTCAAAACAGACGCCATTACCAATTTCTGTGCAGCATCTAGTTTCAGGTCGCCTGAACCAACAGGCACCAACACTGAAAACAAAAACCCAAAAAATTACAGGCAACATTTACTTAAATAATTTTTAAAATGTACTACTTCATAAACACATTGAATATTGTTTTCACATCGTGCAGATTCCAGGTTTTCGTGTTAAAAATCCTATTTCATCTCATAATGTCCAAATGGCATATAATGTTTTATCACATGTTATACAAGATTCTGTTGAGTGCTCATAAAATACATTAAAAAATGAAAATGTGTTGAAATATTGCCTTTGAGCATTGTGAGAATTAAACTGATTCACTGTGTATGCGATTCACTGTACCCCGGTTTCCCCTATTTCTTATATTGTAAAATTTAAATTCAGAAACAAAATTTCGCATTGGAATAACATTGTTATGTACATTTTTATTATTTTGTAATAGATATGTGCCAATTAACTGTTGCAATAATGTAAAATAAATTTAGCAACTGTATAAATTTTATCTGTAAGCCAAATACACCGTAAGGTGTCAGGCTATAGCTGATGTTTTATACTTTAATATGTATGTATGAACCAAACAAATAAAATTATCTATCTATCTATCTATACTTACATCGGTATTATCAACAGTGCTGAGAATGACAGTACTTTTTTGATGTGATGATTTTCCATGATGATACAGAGAAAATATATTCAGTCGCTGAATTGCTGAGTCAAAGACTTTGCTGGAATCAATGTTGCTGAACCAAGTGCTTTGTCTTGGGCTCAGATAATTTTCCAAATCACTACTTTTCTAGTTTACTTTTTTAATGAAGTTTTCTCCTTAATTTAGTTCTCTCAATCAATTGTTATAGTCAGTATCAAATGCTCTCTGTGAATCAATGCTAATAATAACAAATAGATCCAATGGCACAAATCAACTGCTTCTGTGTGTGTCAGGTTACAGCGATTGACTTGGTCAATTCTTGGTCAACACTTTTATTTACTTTCTGGCCTGTGCAATGCAATGCAATGCATGGGTGCCATGAATGTCCACAAATATAATTATGCAGCACTGACCAATCACTAGATACACACTACAATACAATGCCATAGTATTCCATTGAAAGGTAATTTCTCTGTACAAACATTAAATATTTTGTGCCCATTATGCATAAGTTTTAAATAAATGCAAAAATGTCTATTGCAAAGTAACAGTCATATGCTTTACACTAGTCTACCTTAGCTAAATCAGTGCAATTACACAATATTCCAAGGAAACCTATTATTGTCCATGCATTTCTTTTATACATATATTACATAAATATTTAATATCATTGTGTACATTTTGCACAAGTTTATATAAATGCAACAACAATGTCCATTGCAAAGTAACAGTCAAACGCTTTAGATGAGTCTAGTAGTCTACCTTGGTTAAATGAATGCAAGCACAAAGTATTCCAAGGAAAGTTGACTGTCCATGCATTTTTCTTTAACAAATATCACATAAACATTAAATATTATTGTGCCCATTTTGCATGAGCTTTATATAAATGCAACAATGCCCATTGCAAAATAACAGCCATTTGCTTTAGATGAGTCTATACTTTGGCTAATTCAGTGCAACTACATAGTATTCCAAGGAAAGGTAACGATCCATGCATTTCTCTTGTACAAATATCACATAAATGTTGAATATTTTTGTGTCCATCTTGCATAAGTTTAAAAAAAGCAACAATGTCCATTGCAAAGTAACAGTCATATGCTTTAGATGAGTCTACCGTGGCTAAATCAATGCAATTACATGGTATTCCAAGGAAAGTTATGTTATAATTGTCCATGCATTCTCCTTATGTAAATATCACTATTATTGTGTACATTGCATGTGAGAGGTATATAAAAGCAATGTTTTTAGTTGCAAATAACAATGTCATATGCATTACATGAGTCGATCAGGTTGGCCAAATCAATGGTTATTATCGAACAATGATTTTATTTTTGTTTATCAACTGGTGAATTGAATAGCAGCAGTTGAAAAAGTAATGATTTCCAATTGTGTTGAATTGATTTAGAATGTAAAATTGTGAATTAAGTTGAAGTTACAATACTTTTTTTTTTTTTTAATTTTCAGGTTGCTGAAACAAAAATATTACCCATAAAATAATAATGCAATCACAGTTTTCCAGTTGCTCTTGGCTAACTCCTAGCAAAGATGTGGTCGATGATGAGGATACTTTGCTCTATGACATCCGGAGAGCTTATAATTATAACTTTTATTTAGATTTGCAAAAACAGTCTATATTTTTCAATACAGTGACTTCTCATGAGGATGTGGTCTCTCTCCTATTGCGGCATAATGCACTAAAACTAACATTATCTTCACTGAGAGACAAACACATATGGGCCCCTGGCTTTTAGTTATAGTTATCATCAATAAAAATGTCACATACATCTATAGGATGGCAGAAGTGAAATGTTACATTAGGATGGTATTAGGATGGTAGTAAAAATTAATGTTGTATTTCTAGCGTGCAAAGGCAAAACCTAGTAAATCACACTTTAAAGTACTAGGTTTTGCCTTTGGACACTAGATTTAGGATGGAAGTGAAATGTTACATTTAGGATGGTAGTGAAATGTTACATTTAGGATGGTGGTGAAATGCTACATTTAGGATGGTAGTGAAATGTTACATTTAGGATGGTGGTGAAATGCTACATTTAGGATGGTAGTGAAATGTTACATTTAGGATGGTGGTGAAATGGTACATTTAGGATGGTGGTGAAATATTACATTTAGGATGGTAGTGAAATGTTACATTTAGGATGGTAGTGAAATGTTACATTCAGGATGGTGGTGAAATGGTACATTTAGGATGGTAGTGAAATGGTAAATTTACGATGGTAGTGAAATGTTACATTTGGGATGTAGTGAAATGTTACATTTATGATGGTAGTGAAATGCTACATTTGGGATGTAGTGAAATGTTACATTTATGATGGTAGTGAAATGCTACATTTCGGATGGTAGTGAAATATTACATTTAGGATGGTAGTGAAATGTTACATTTAGGTTACAGTGCCAAGACACTAATTTTTCAGTTTTTGAGCTCTTCTAGCAGACTTTCTTAACACAGTATTATTACATCAGCACATTGCCCGGAAATACCAACAAGAACTACAAACTGAGCAAAGTGAGCATTGAAATATTCTGCATTTTGGGCAGTTTACAATGGAATGTTACATTTATTATGGCAGTGACACTCTCTTAGCCTACAGTAACTTGGATAGCAGTGAACCATTTCACTTGCTTGGCCATGAGGTTGTATGCAATCTGACTTTTTACTGCCCCCTGGGGAATTATACTGCTAACCAACCTTGCTATTGCAGTACTCAATCACTTAATTTAATTAAAACATTCTTCAAGACCACTTCTAGTACTTCAATCACTGTTCAAATTTCCAAAGTAGGAACATATCTTTAATGTATCCTCAATAATTGTTGAAGCTGAGTGAGGAAGTAAAGTTCTATTCATTTAGAAAAATCTCAACCAAAAAGTCTTTGGTGTCCGTCTCTTCTATGATGTCAGGATCTGATCAAGAACTGGTTATCTTGTTTAACTGTTATGTTGCAACTGCATAACAGGGCATAAAAAGGTATAGCAACACATTGATGAAGCATGCAGCAGTGTTTTGTCCTAATTGCTGACCTCTTGTTGTTTTGACAAATGTGGGAAAGCCCCTGAATGACATCACAGGAATCCCTCTTTCCAGTTTTTGTAGAATGGTTTTTCTGGGTCTCTAAAATGGTATTTAAACAATGTGCATGTTCCTGTAAAGTTGATCAACACAATTATAGGCAAATAAAAGCCCGTGTAGAAAGTTTGAATGAAATTGGTGCAGTAGTTTTTCTCAAAATTGATCCACAAGATTCCAGAGAAGGACAGTAACAATAGGGCAGAATGCCCTAAAAAAACTTAACCAAGATGTAGCATACTTTTTTTTATTTGACTAGACAAAAATACCATAACATCTATGTAACAGCTCATAATTACAATTTATACACATGTCTTATAATTATGACCCTATGTATGATATTTATAAACGCAGCCAAAAATGAAATATCACCAAAAGCAACTGTAACGAAACAATTCATGTTCTTAATATAATTGATAAATGTAAAAAAAGCCTCTAAATTCGCTAGAAGTAACAATATCTGCTTCACTAGGATTTGGAGTTAAAAATCACTGAAATCAGCATTTTGGGTAAATAATGCTGGTCACTAACCTGGAATGAACACGTGTATGGTTTGTCCATAGCAATAATTATTTTATATATGTATAATAATGCTTGTTACCCTCCCTGGCTAATGAAAGGCAGTGAGTCACTACAATTCACTGGGCTTGAGACCTAAACATATTTTTCTAGATTACTATAATGATGCATAGGAGATCATTAATCACTCTCCACTATTAAATTCAGTTAGAACTTTTGACATGCTCTCCCGATACTTCGCATAAAAAATTACTCGTTAAAGCTTTCCCTGACATGCACTAAAATTACACTTTTTGGCAGTTGTCGAATGATGTTTTAATATTTTTAATATTTTTATATAATTATTATTTATTATAGGTGATCATGGATAGATTTGACAAAATATAGGCCTAGTCTTGCTGAGGATAATGCTGTCAATAAATTCAACAGTTGGTCTATCGGACATGGGGATTTGAGCTGTTCATTACAAAATTAATGCTTTAGGCAGTGCAGGATAAATATACGAATTGTTTCCCACATTTATGAAGGCCTACATTGTACAGATGAAACTTGGCTACCACATCAACAACAATTAAATGTAACTTAATTACGTGCAAATTATGTGCATAATTATGTGCATTATTCATGAATATGTGCAGAAATGTGAAGCTGAACATCATTTTCCAAATATTTACATGTATTGCATTGCATGTATGGATTTTATTTGCATAGTCACCAACAAAAGATCAAAAGTAAGTGCATTTTGTAAGTTATACTTAAAGTAAACAATTATTCTATGTAACAAACAAACAAAAATATACAACAGTCAAACAACTAACAATTTGCACTATTATCCTGTCTCAGACATTGAGGCTAACAATCTAAACAAGGTACCATGTGTTTTTACACAGACAAATACCTATATATACATACAACACTGTAAGGTCAATATTGCAACAAATCAATGGCATAGACATAAAACAAATTTAGGTATCACAAGACAATCGTACATCCAAAATGTACATTTATGAACATAAAATTTGATAGAATAAATTTTAACATAAAACATAACATTCACTGCTATGATGCCTTCGCTAATAAATTGGGATAGAGTTGTAAGCTTTCGGGTGACAACATTTTGATAATGTCATCAGGTAGTCTTTGAAGGGTTGCATTCCACATAGCCATGAAATTCTCCTTCTTTTTTACGTGGGAAAATACAAAATTAACATGATGGTCTAGAGGTTTCTTGTAGTCTTCCAGAGCGATTGCTTCTTTAAGAGTGAAATTCTTCAAGAGATCGACGTACTTAACATCAGGCACCTTGCCCGCAAGGAGACCTGTGGTGTAGACGTCGTCAATCCAGAAGAATGGCGTCGTCCGGGCTGCGGCGGCCATTTTGGGTAACATGTCCTTCGACATTAAGAATCCTAGACCTGCGCAATATTTTGGAAAGTACTTTTTCCCTGGGAATTCAGTGTATTTAACGCACCATTTCATGCATTTGGCAGGGTCACGCAATATTGGCATGCTATTGTCCTTCCATAGAGGACATATTATCAGTTTTTCCTTCTTTGGTTGGCGTTCCAAGATGGCCGCCAACTCGAAGATGTTGATGAAGGCGTCATCATCTGCTTTCAGGGCGTACGGAACATCGGGACAATGTTGGGAAGTCCACTGTAACCCTAATATCGCTTTTAACGTCAAATTCTTGTAGTGCTCCGTAAAACTACCTTGAACAAAATCTCCATATATCTTATGTTCTTCGTCAATTATCTTCTGATCTTTCGGATCGACCGGAGTACCGACCAAGAACACTATCGCAGTTCTCTTATCTTTAAATAAGTTCTTGTTACCCCACGTAGAACGCAAGATACTCCTCCTTGCGATGTTTCCCGGGGCAGTGTGAACGTATATGATCCATTTTAATCCTGGATTAGCCTTGCAAAAATTCTTGTTGTGCATCGTAATGTTGAACGAGGAAGGTAAAGCATTCATTGTTGCTTCGCCATTTGGGTTACCGAACGTGTTGATATCCAAGGACTGAAACATAAACAGATTTATATAATATAAATGTTACTTTAAATCAACAATGTAATGTAAATGTTACATTAAATCAACAATGTAATGTAAATGTTACATTAAATCAACAATGTAATGTAAATGTTACATTAAATCAACAATGTAATGTAACGTAACATTTACATTAAATCAACAGTGTAATGTAACATTTACATTAAATCAACAATGTGATGTAACATTTACATTAAATCAACAATGTAATGTAACATTTGCATTAAATCAACAATGTAATGTAACATTTACATTAAATCAACAATGTAATGTAACATTTACATTAAATCAACAATTATTCAACACAAGGAAATCTACCAGAGATCCTCGGTAAAGTTTATCATAAAATGATCATCTTGCATTAACTATGTATTTTAACAACTGTTTCATAATGACATCTTTCAGATGGCCGAACCAGAAAAGTAAGCAAATCTGAAAAATTGTTATTGGGTTAAATTGAAAGTTAAGATGCCCATATCTCACATCTCACAAAACAACTAAGGAAATTGAATATAAATTAAAGAAGTCTGTCATTCCCCATGGCTTCATTTTGAACACTTATGAGGGTAAGTTAAAATATGAGGGTAAGTTGAAAGATGAGGGTAAGTTGGATGATGGATGAGGGTAAGTTTAAAGATTTAATAGGGAAAGATGAGAGATGAGGGTAAGACAAGAGATGAGGGTAATAAGGGAGATGAGGGTAAGATGGAAGATGAGGGTAATAAGGGAGATGAGGGTGAGACAGGAGATAGGATGGGAGATGAGGGTAAGATAAACCTTGAAATGGCTCCAATAACACAAATTTTAAAATCTTAATCAGCTAGAGTTTTTGATGCTATATAAATAATAAATTAAATATGCCAGACTTATGCTGATGTCCACTTTTGTAATATGCAACAAAAAAAGCAATAAGTAGGTCTTCTCTTACAGGACTAGATACCATAACAGAGCATTAATTATGTGACATATGCTACAATTTGATCTTTTATCCATAAAGGGCAACCTGAAGCACTTAAGAACTCACATTCTTAATCTAATATTCTATTGTCAAGAAATATACCTTCTCATATACCTGAAGCATATGAATAAATATCATTTTAGAAAATTGAACCCATTTGCTCCTCCTTCAAAGAACAAAGGATTCCAATTATCACATGACCCAATTAGTTTACAGATGACTGCATGACAATGGAATGACCTCGATTTTATTGCTATCAGCGCTGCGAGACATCGGCAAAAAACTACAACAGGGACTTCTGGAGTCAGCAATGCCCCCTTCTCTCAAAGGAGATTCGAAAACATGCATCTATATATATATGCTCTGATCTTGAAATATTTGACCCGTAGGAATGCAAAATATGCTAGAGAACGATTCCATTTCATTAAGAAATTAAGTTATATTATAAATCACTTGCTGAATCAAAATTTACAGATGATCATGCTTTTAATTTTAATAGGAAATTTTCTTAGTTTTACTGCATTTATTGTGCAACATTATAGCCGGGAATTTGATAGCCGGGAAATTTGATATGCAAAAATAGGGGACTGCTGCACTGTGAAAATGGCACTTCGTGTGTCATCATGAATGATGATGATTTGTCATGTTCATACCCAATACTTTCAATGTTAATTTGATTTAAGGAGACTAATCCCACTTGTTGGTAACAAACAACAAGAAAGGATTACGCATCTGATTCTTACTCTAAAATCAGTTGTGACAAATCAAATGGCCTTCTCTTGATCATGACTAAACAAACAGCCTCTATAGTTCCCATGTTGAATGCAGAGAAGTTGACACTTCATCAGCCATCATGAGTCACGAAGTGCCATTTTCACAGCACAACAGTCCACTCCTTTTGCATATCAAATTTTCTGACTGTAATATAATAACATACATGTAATTTTTGATAAAATAAGGACACATATAATTGATCTTTAGCTTCTCGGATCCTCTCAAGGCAATTTTTTCTAGGGTCGGTCGGTAGGACAAAAAAAAAAAGGTGAATTTTTTTTTTTATATAGGCTAATGTCAAAAAAAAATTTTTTTTTTTTCAATTTCTTTTTTTCCATCGGCAGAAAATCTATTGTGTCGGCGGGTCCGCGAAGCTAAGAATCAATTATATGCGGCCTAATAACTTTTTTACATAATATCCTACTTTTTTTGTTTACCTGCAATAGTTGAGCAACATTGATATTGATCACGACGTCGATGTTTCCATCCTTTTGAGGGATGATTTCCTTCATGGTCAACGGAAGTTTATCTGGCAAAACTTGGCTGAATATTGAGGAGAGACTCCGGAGAGTGTTCTGAGATGGCGAGTCATTTGAAGGACCTGAGTAAAAAAGATTTAACAATTTCATATTGTGAGAAAAAGAAAATATACACGATTACATAAAAGGTAGACATTCGGGTAGTTCATCACCATCATATTATATGCACAGATATGCACCAAGCTTTAGCAATGGTACCAATTACAGAAAGTATGTCAGTACTGATACACCAAGCTTTAATTGGCAATGGTACCAGTTACAGAAGTATTTCAGCACAGAAACACAATTATTTGGCAATGGTACCAGTTTCAAAGGTATGTAGCACCGATACACCAAGCTTTGGCAATGGTACGAGTTTCAAAAGGTATTTCAGCACAGATACACCAAACTTTGGCAATGGTACCAGTTTCAAAAGGCATGTCAGCGCAGATACACCAAGCTTTGGCAATGGTACCAGTTTCAAAAGGCATATCAGCACAGATACACCAAGCTTTGGCAATGGTACCAGTTTCAAAAGGTTTGTCGGCACAGATACACCAAGCATTGGCAATGGTACCAGTTTCAAAAGGCATGTCAGCACAGATACACCAAGCTTTGGCAATGATACCAGGTTCAAAATGTATTTCAGCACTTATACACAAAGCTTAATGGCAATGGTACCTGTTTCAAAAGGCATGTCAGCACAGATACACCGAACTTTGGCAATGGTACCAGTTTCAAAAGGCATTTCAGCACAGATACACCAAGCTTTGGCAGTGGTACCAGTTTCAAAAGGTATTTCAGCACATATACACAAAGCTTAATAGCAATGGTACCAGCTTCAAAAGGCATTTCAGCACAGATACACCAAGCTTTGGCAATGGTACCAGTTTCAAAAGGTTTGTCGGCACAGATACACCAAGCATTGGCAATGGTACCAGTTTCAAAAGGCATGTCAGCACAGATACACCAAGCTTTGGCAATGATACCAGTTTTAAAAGGTATTTCAGCACAGATACACCAAGCTTTGGCAATGGTACCAGTTTCAAAAGGCATGTCAGCACAGATACACCAAGCTTTGGCAATGGTACCAGATTCAAAAGGCATGTCAGCACAGATACACCAAGCTTTGGCAATGATACCAGTTTCAAAAGGTTTGTCGGCACAGATACACCAAGCATTGGCAATGGTACCAGTTTCAAAAGGCATGTCAGCACAGATAAACCAAGCTTTGGCAATGATACCAGTTTCAAAAGGTATTTCAGCACATATACACAAAGCTTAATGGCATTGGTACCTGTTTCAAAAGGCATGTCAGCACAGATACACCAAGCTTTGGCAATGGTGCCAGTTACAGAAGGTATGTCAACAGATGGCAGTAAAACTTTAAAAGTGGATACTGATTTGCAATCATTCAAAACACATCCCTCTGTTGAATCTACAACTTTCTCCACACAACAACCAGGCTTGGAACTCATGGCAATTATGTGCTTCCTATTACTAACACAACAGCCAATTATCACTGAAGTGCATGCAGTGATGATGAAAATTGTAATGATTTCAACAGATTCATCCATATTTAGAAAAGAAAACTGACTCAATTCTTGATAAAAATTAGGCTTGTCTGTAACTTTACGACTGATAATTTGATTAAAAATTGATATAGGCCTATTGAAAGAAATTTTTTTACATGCAATTTGTAAAACACTAATTCTTACCTGAGACTAGGAGATACAGCACATTAATGGGCAAGTAGACCAAAAAGATGGCAAGGGTCAACCACAACACTATTTTCGTGCTGCGTTTATTGCAGTGTAGTCCCATCGTGTGGATTTAGGTCATCTTCTGAAACCCAAGATAAATCTGCATGAAAAACGATCAATTTCACCAGGACGTTCAGTAGCTTTCAGTTAAATATTATCATTTATTGACAATGAGTCAATGACAAGTGCGATGACATACAAGGATGCTCTGTATGCAGTGTGCCAGCTTGGATTTGATTCGGGCATACGCTTTTCTAGAAATGAGGGCACTTTTCATTAAAAAAAATTAAATTTTATTTTGGGCATGGCGGACGAGGGTCGGGCATGGAGCGGCGTCATGCTCAAATGGCCCAGCTGGAAAACTGGTGCCACTATGGGGGGGCTATTTGGGACAGGGAATTCAAGAGGTGCCATGGCCCAGTGCATAAGGTGTTCGCCTGGCAACTGAGACGTTGCAGGTTCGACTCCCACCCATGGCATGGAGGAACTGAGCAGATCCTCCATAACTCTTTGCTTCACTTCACCCAGGTGTAAATGGGTACTTGGCTATAGGCAGTGATGGCGATTGTAGAGTGACTTAGCATTGTGTGCGCTGGAAACGGCTGCCTGGCTGTATACTCCCCGGGGAGTTGAGAAAGGCTCATGCTTGAACAGGCCTGCCAAGGGTGTAATTGTAAAGTCTGTTGAGACTGACTTCGTCGGTGTAATGGACTATAAAAAAGTCTACATTTACATTTAATTTACAAAAGTAAAATGGCCAGGGCACGTGGGGGACGCCTCCATAATCGGTTCTGAGACGGATGGCTGGGTGATTGGGGCTTCACGTCCTGTATTTATACACTTGGCAGGCTAATTAGGACAGGAGGCCATGGCAATGAGGCAAAGGATGATTGAAACAGCCATCCTACATAGACAAAGGTGACCCGGCAAAAGCTGGATTCTAACACGCAAGAGCTGGATTCGAACCCTGGACCAAGTGATTGGCAGCCGAGCACGATGCCACAAAATCTCAGCTGAATGGCTGCACCCAGTAAATTAGATCTGTCACTACACATATTGAGTTGACTTACTGACAAAAATATTGACTAACAGAGAATAAACAGACAAAAAATTGTGTAAATAAAATAGCTTGTTAATGACTGACCAGTTCAGAAGCACAAATACAGCTGTTATGTGATCACAAACATACGTAGACCATTAATGGCGTATTTCACAGAAGCGATGTCACTGGAGTCTGAGATTTTTTCGAATGATTTATAAATATGAGTCCACATCATACTATCAGTAGTGACCTATATAGATAAGGGCGTTTGCCATGGAAAGATAAGAGAATTTGATATTTCCTGATTTTAAATATGCTGTTGGTGGTAGCTCTGCCTTATCTGTACAAATGATTAAACAGGGAAGTTTTTTAATGTTAGATATAAACTCAGCAACATTAAAAACGCACACCTATTGGAACAGCTTGAAAACTTACTTTTTATGAAGATATTTCCATGAAACTTTACACTGATGTCAATTGACATCTCTTGTGAGAGTCCAGAAAATTTCATAAAGAAAGAATATGAAACGGCTGGATTAGGCCACATTTATTGCAACATGTCCATAAGCCAAAATCACAGCCAATGAATATTGGTCGAAAATCGATTTCATATAAAGTCTGTCACAGCTCAATATTTTGAGTTTGGAAATAATCAAGGTGGTCACCCAAGCTTTTGTATGGGATTTTGTGAGTTGTTGGTTGATTTTTCTGCATGTTGATGTTTTTCACATTTGTTTATCACATCGTTTTCAACACTTTTGCATCATAAGCACTGAAAGTTATCCTGTTTTTGGTCAAATTTTGAGCTCAAATCCTGCTGGACAGCTGTTTTGACCATTTGAGATCAGTACTAAAGTGATACCATCTGTACTCTCCTCCCCTATCCCTTTTTAAATTTTGCAAATTCCAAATTTGACATGATGTCACAAAAGCATGTCTGGCTCTTAGAAATACCCATGGATCCTGTTCAAACGTTCACCATCTTCAGTAGAGAAGCTAATTAGTAAATTTGCCAAGTTATATCAAGATAAATAGTGTGCTTCAAAAGTTATAATACTTTGAAAATGTGTGCGTTTCTAATGTTGCTGAGTTTAGTATAGCATTAGCATTTAGCTAACTAGTTCTATCACCAATCTGCACATGGATGGGTGATTGGAGCTATATATCCTATATGTATGCATGATGCCATTTGGTTGGTTAATTAGGACAAAAGGACACCGCAATGAGGCAAAGGATGATTGAAACAACCGTCCAAAAGTCATCCAACTTAGGCCCAGGTGAACCAGCAAGAGCTGGATTTCAACCTTGGACCCAGCAATTGGCAGCCCAGCACACTATCGCTGAGCTAACCTTCCCCCCCTTCAGACGAGGGATAATTTCACTCTTAGCTCTTGGTGGTTTTGTCACCACGCCTAGGAGATGAAATTCATTAATTTTTTATACAAAGCGCAATCAGTCTTGGCCAAGTCAACATAAAAATCAAAATGTACATGATTATAAATGGAACCTTCATGTTGATCACTTTTTAACAACTTTTTTGATGTAAAACTATTATAATAGTTATAATGGCGGTGGGACTATGCACTCCAAAGAGTGCTGCCACCTTTTTCTCTATAAATTTTATGATTCAGATAGATGGTGTTAAATTATGCAAAAATACACCAATTGATGCCTAGATGTATCATTAGATAAATCTACACAACTTTTTTGTATACAGCACATAAAACAAATAGTATGAAATAATTTAGAGCTGAAACTTCCCACATTTTATCTTCCTGTTAGAATAAACATAATATCACTTTAAAACTGGGAAATCGGTTGCCAAAATAATGCACCGAGAATTTTTTATGCTGTAAATTAGTGTCATAAAGTTTTTAAATCTTGAAAGGGATAATTGACTACCTATACATGCATCCAATGTACATTGATTAATGCCACTATTGCCATAGAAACACCGTCATCAAACCAAAAGTATTAATAAATTTATGATGAAGTTGGGAAATATATGATAGCAAAATAATTAGATAGGTAGATAGATAGATAGATAGATAGAAAGATAGATAGATAGATAGATAGATCGATAGATAGATAGATAGATAGATAGATAGGTAGATAGATAGATAGATAGATAGATAGATAGATAGATAGATAGATAGATAGATAGATGGATGATTGGGGTTTCACATCCTATATTGATCAATGCACAGCAATGAGGACACAGCAATGAGGCAAATGATGATTGAAACTGCCGTCCAACTTAGGCCTGGGTGACCCGGCAAGAGTTGGATTCAAACGCTGGACCCAGCAATCTAATATATATACCCAACCCACTATATCATGTAAATACAAACTCAACATTTTAGATGTTGTCAACAACGACCAAGCAATGGAGCACTCCCTAACACAACAAAGTACAAATCAAACACTGGACCTAGCTCTCTCACAGTTGGACAAGCAAGCACTTTACCAAATGAGCCATCCAACAAATATTTGCACACCTTTGATTGTTTGGCAGGACTAAAATAAGTAAAAGTGTATTCAGAACAGGTGAAAAAATACTGACAGCCAATTAAGGAACATATGAACTAGAAAAAGATTGCCTACATAGTACAATTGGACTGAAAATCAATCACCTCTAAATTATTCATTAACTGCAAATAGTTCTGCATGGCATCTAAAAGTAGCAGAACAATAAAGCATTTAGTGTGTTCCATTAGAATGTTATGTCATTGCCAATGTTTAATGTACTGTAATGTGATGTATAAAATGGAAGGAAGAAAGAGGAAACAAGGGAGATAAATGGAACTTGTGGAAGGAAGATTTATAAAGGGAAGGAAGAAAAATTGAAGCAAGTAATGGATGAAGTAATGCAATAGAAGGAAGAAAAAACGAATGGACGTGAAAGGAAGAATAGAAAAAGCAAGGAAGAGAAAAGAGACACATGCATTCGGAAATTTAGGCCAAAAACAATAACAAAATATTTTCTGATTCCTTATTTCCAGGAATAAACTTAGCCAGAGGGTCACACATGGTATCTTGAACCCTTTAAAAATAAACACAAATTTAGAAAAGTGTACATTGCATATAATTTTAACAGTAAAATAGTTCATCTATGCACCTTCAAACCAGTAAAGAAAACAGGCCTACAGAAGTCATAAACAAATTAAACATATTACCCACCTTAAATCAGGTGTGTTCCACATAAAACGCAGACCAATTATTGACAAATCCGAACTCCAACAGGTATAGCATCTCAGTGATCACTGGTAAAGCTTTTTGGCCCATTGCATGAATAATTGAGAAGTTTCACAGTTCACATACTGATGTATTCGTAAGCATAGGCTTACTACCTGAAAATGCAAACATACCAATTACCAAAATGATTAATGTAATATTTATCAGTTTAGTGAAAGTAGGTCTACATAGTTTCTCATACAAATAGGACTGTTACTAAGTACTAACTGAATTATTAATTTGACCATTATTTTCAAACAACACTTTGTAAGATTTAGGCGGGTGTAGTAAATATAGATTGTTATCATATTGAAGATCAATCATGAAAGTTGGCAAATATATATATATATTAATTTACTATTGGCTTCATGGGGCCCAGCTAAGTGATCTATGTTGGACAGCAGTTTCAAACATCCTTTACCTAATTGCCGTGTCCTCCTCCTGTCCTAATTAGTCTACTGAAGGCATCAACACAGGATGACAAGCCCCAATCATCCATCAATCCCATATCTCTTCAGATGTAGCCCATTCAAAAGATGTTATCAATTACAGAAGTGTTGTTGTAAGTCAAGCGCTCACAGCCTGGGGGGTATTTAGGTTTAAGTATACAGTTACTTGCATGATGAATAAATTACTAATCAAATAGCCTATTGGCGGGCCTGTATCAATTAATTATCAAATTATCAATCAATGCAACGATCAGTTTACTAACCAAATACAATGTATTTGGCTAAGGATGACCTGGGGCGTCTAACCTACATGTAAGAATAACCCAATATTCCAAAAAAGTGTCAAGAATAACTAAGTACTTCAAAATAATTTATTATCTCAGAATCCCTATACTAATTAGCAAAGGTTATTGGAGGAAAGCAGTCGGATAAAGAAAGACGCACTGTGTACATGAAATTAGTATTTAAATAATGTTAAAGGGAATTCCCAAGTCCTATAATTACAGCCCTTTAAGTTCTTGGGACTTTGTTAAGGGGTATTAAGTTAGTCTACTAATACAGCAGAAATCTAAAGTATACCATACCTTTACCTTGTAATTGTACCTTATAAATATCATTTTAAATGCCTGTGCAGACATGACTTACTCTCTCTCTCAAAATGTTTATGGGAACATAACTATGAAATAATTCATTAATTGTAGCATAAATCTCCTGTCAAATGAACCTAGTGAGTCTTCTTTTCTACCATAACAGTAAATATTTCTTTCCAATTATTATGTTATGGTTAGTCCACATTAAATACAAACATGTTGAACATGTATATGGGCATTTTCCTTTACATTTAGCTACAGATATGATCCGACACAATTTGGAATAGGCCCCATCTGCCTGGTAGAGATACGAAAGAGGCTTTATGTCCTGTATTTACATATTTTGAAAGGCCGGTTATGACAATCCTGAGGAGGACGCTGAATTGAGGTGAAGGATGATTGAAACTGCTGTCCAACATAGATGCAGGAAACCTACCAAGCTGGAATCGTACGTGGGACCTAATGATTGGGAGAATACTTTTGGATAACTCAAAGTCTTTTTACTGGTACATATATTTCATCCAAAAAAAACACTGAGAAAATATCCAAAAACATATATGTTTTGGTGAATTAATTA
Organism: Platynereis dumerilii; assembly: GCA_026936325.1. NCBI lineage: Eukaryota > Metazoa > Annelida > Polychaeta > Phyllodocida > Nereididae > Platynereis > Platynereis dumerilii. The sequence continues at coordinate 808,232 of JAPTHN010000113.1, read as the reverse complement.
CAGCAATCATCTCTAATACTGTAATACATCACTTTAATTTAGCCTTTCATATCTCTTAACCATTGTGTTGTTTATTCTACATTCTATCTATCGTTTATTTTTCTTGACTGTCCTTTTCTAAGAAAAAACCCAACCCCATACAATAAATCCAATTTGTCAAAATATAACATTCCACAATGTTCTGCTATGACCATGTTATATTACATCATTATTTCTATTACACACAAGCACTTACATGGTCACACAACCCTTCGAATGAGAATCCAGTTTTAATCACATTTAAATGGGTGTCAAGTTCAGAGTCTATTGACCGGAGGCTCAAGACAGGGGATTATAGCCAGCAATCAGTGCAAAACAATACAACAAGATTAAAATCTTGTCACCTGTTTCTTGAAAGAGCCTCATGAACACTGTCAAAGCAGAAGATATCAGAGCAGAGCCATGGACTTTTTGCCAAAGATATCTTAATTGAGACATTTTCAAGTCTATTAATCAACATGGAATTATCTATTTACTAAACCTTCAGTGTAAGGGATATACCTGGAGAGGGCAAAGTTCACCTATTGCCCTGTAGACGACAATATGCAAGGTAAGAGATTAAAATTCTCCTAAAACCATGTCAACACAGAAAACTTTTGCCAACTTACCTGGCAACGTTGAAGCCATTTAATTCAGTATCAAAGAAGTCTGAAGGTGTACTTTTGCATAGATATAGCCAACAATGATTACATAGGCAGTTCTGCATGGTGTTATGTTGCTGACAACAATTGGATTCATAGTAATTTGACTTTTTTTCAAACATGTGCTTTTCACAAGACATTGTTATGATCAAACAGGAAGTGCAACAACAGTGCCACCTTACCTACCCATGACTTAGTTAATAATTGCTAGCCATGTGCACATGTATTTCTCACATTATCATTGTGTAGGTTCCTCCTGACATTCTATCCATTTTCTATTTTTACTGACCTACCTTATGAAAAATACCCATAATAAATCTAATTTGTCAAAATATAACATTCCACATGGTCTGCTATGTACATTTTATATTAAATCATTATTTCTACAGACATTCAATTAATAATTACCAATCATGTGCACATACACATGGTCTTAAGGGAAACGCCCACTAATTAAATAGACACCCTACCTGACCAGCATAAATTTATACAGGCCTAATTTACAAATAAATGCAAATTTCTTACCTGATTTTTGTAAACATGTTCCAATTCCACCTGACCAGATCTAATCGTTGACAACTGAAGTGTGAACTGGTTCACAGATATGCTACACTGCACCTGCTCAGTTCTGCTTCAGTCAGTGAGTCACTGTGTTGCCATAGCAACAGATTAAACGCTAGAGGGAGTTAGTGAGCCAGGTAAAAAGAATTCCAATGGTGGTTGTATACATACCTGATTGATTGATTGATTTTATTTAGATATTTTTGCAGTCAATACATACATGTTTATAAAAAAAGACAAGAAGTATTCAGTGTAAAAAAATCTTGGATTACACACAAAAGTCTCACATGAGACTTATTTCCAGTGTGGTCCATCAAATCACAAAATGGTATCATGGTTCAAACATAACAATGTATAATTTATATATATATAGACAGTATGACTAGTTATACGAGTAAATAAATTAATATAAATTAATGCAAATATTTATGTTATGCGGCTAATGTTCTGAGGTGAGCTTTAACGTTCTTCTTGAATAACAGTCTGTTATTTATGGAATTTATCCAGGAAGGTAGCTCGTTCCATAATTTTGTACCATTATAATTGAAATTTCCATAGGTAACACCAATAGGCCGGGGAACCGTGTAATTATGACTGGAGCCTCTTGTTGAGTACTCATGTTGTATTGGAGTGAAATTTTGAGATAGATAGCTTGGAGCAAGGTCATTTTTGATATTAAAGATATGACCTAATAATATGTAAATGGCACAGCCATGAAATTCGCGCAGCTCTTAAAAAGTTTTTTTAGGACTTATGGTTTTACCATAACTTTCATTAAATTTATTTCATATTCAAAAGGCAGTTATGTTACTGTTTCAAAAAAATTGAAAGACGGATATATAGAAAAATAGAGAGAAATTTAGACTAGAAACTATTAGAAAGATAAAATAGATCAAAAATACAATATATAGATAGATAGATAGATAGATAGATAGATAGATAGATAGATAGATAGATAGATAGATAGATAGATAGATAGATAGATAGATAGATAGATAGATAGATAGATAGATAGATAGATAGATAGATAGGATAGCAAATAAATAGGATTAAGAATAAATAGAATTGATAGTTAATCAGCTAAATAGTAAAAACTTACTAAAAAGGAAGACAACACTGAAAGCTGCCAATTTTAAGTCTATGCTAGATTGTTGATATTACATAATAGTGATAACAAAAACAATAACATGATCTGCATGTAGATTAATTGCTAACTGTTACATAATCATCAGTTGACAAAGATTATGTAACCTTAATTTTGTTGTGTTTTCTTGTTGTCTGTTTTGAAATGAAATGAATCACATGTTAATAATTCAATTTAGCTTGTCAAAGCTTATAATTAACTATTCCATAAAAAATAATAGATACAGGGAATATTAAAGGAGAAACTGAATTTTTAAGACACTTTTGAATATGAATATGTCATGTTTTGTTAAATTCGAAACTAAGTCATTGATAAGAAGCTGGTCCCACTTGACCTAATTTCCTGCTGTCGACCATTGATGTTGAGACCATCACTGCACAAATTTTTTTAACCTTTCTTGTGCCAAGTTTCGCTTTGCGAAACGGCCTTCGGCCGTTTCGCTGCGCGAATATCATTTGAATTGCACGGTGACGTGTGTTTAGAAGTCCAATTTTGTCCAGTTCCTGTTGGCCTATAGATGTTCTTGGACCAAGATTTAATATAAATCTCGCAATTTTATTTTGGGCTATTTGAAGTCTTTTCTTATTAGCTTTTGATAAGCCCATATACCATGCCGAGACAGCATAATCAAAGTGACATTGTAATAGTGCCAAAGCAAGAGTTTTCCTTGATCTAGTATCAAGTGCGTCTCTATGTCTATACAGAAATTTTAATCTGTTGTTACATTTTGTTACGATGTCTTTGACAACTGAATCGCCAGATAGGACGTTGTCTAATTTGAGACCTAAGTATTTGACCTCTTGCTTTGGCTCTATTACATTGTCGTACAATTGAATAGTAAGATTTCTAGTATGACAGCGTTTTCTTTTAGAACTGAAAAATATAACTTCTGTTTTGCCCATGTGCATGGACAAGTTGTTGTTTGCCAACCAATGAAAACATTTACAAGCAGCCTCCGAGAGTTCTGATGTGAGACCAATGTGTGTGTGTGTGTGTGTGTGTTAAAAAACTAACACAAATATAAATTTGCACTTTATACATGCTATTGATTACTGAAGATGTATGCAGATATTGCATTGTGTTTAAATAAATCGGTTTCAAATTTATATGTAAAATTTGCAAAAAAAAATCGTAAAAATCCTCCTCCAGATCAGAATGCTTTCTTGCTGATTGGTAAGCCTTCATTTGCAGCACCCCTGTACATAGTAGCGTGTTTGTTAAGGTCTACACTTGGCGAGTAAAGGATACGTGGTACAGTGGGAAGCATCCCCGCCTTGTACACACGAGGACGTGGGTTCGATCCCCGCTCCGGCCATGTCCAGAGGTTATCACTATAATGATTGGTATGATTGCCGTTCAGTATGGTGAGCGCCGGTGAGCAGATTTATCTGGAATGGGCGCTATATAAAATCATACTATATTATATATTATTATTATATTACCAAATAAGTCCAAAATAACTTTTCTTGGTCAAGATCTGCCCTACAGAGTTCCACTTCCTGAATTCGAGCTGATAACCAAAAGTGTGACAACCTGCCCAAGAGTGTGACAACCTGCCCCGAGAGTGTGACAACCTGCCCCGAAAATGTGACAACCTGCCCCGAATTCTGAATTTAAAAAAATGTCCAATAGGACATCAAGATTTCGAATGATATAGGTATATATTCACCAGATAGGTTTAAGTCACTCCCCTTTTGCCATTCATATAGAACGGCAGTGATCCTACATGCTTTATATAGAAATAGAGCATGTTTAAGTTTTACACACTGTGACAACCTGCCCCTGTGACAACCAGCCCCGGTCTCCCATATCAGTGATTAGATGCTCAGGGGCCGACCAGATGTCATAGACCCTGAAGTCAGTCTAATGCCCCAGTCTCACGGCGGCTCCCGGAGAACTATTTAGATCGGCGTCGAAGTATTTCCTGGGGGGGGGGGTAATTTGGATGAATTTGGGTGATCCGCCGTCGACTTTTAACATCCCCCCAGGGGAAGTTTTTGTTCCCCTCAGCGGTTCCTAGAAATGGGAAAACTGCGCCGTGGATGTCAAAAAAGATTCAACAGGTACAAACTTTTTTTTCATGACGGCGGAGCAGAGCCAAAAATTTTATTGATTTTTTGATGTCCGGCGTGGATTTTTTCAGTGAGAACGCCTCAAAAACATCTCCGCCGGGATATTAGGACATCCCCTGCCCCTGAGGGGACCTTTCCTGCCCCCGCGAGGACCTTTCCTGCCCCCGCGGGGACCTTTCCTGCCCCTGGGAGGACATTTGAAGCCTCGCCGGCAGTTTTTGACATCCCGCCGCGGTGAAATAGGTTCACTGAGGGGCAGTTATAGGTTCCCTGAGGGGTACTTTTTATATCTCGGGGCGATATAAAAGTATCCCTCAGGAGGAGGAAATTCCTTTCCGCCGGCGAACTTTTGGGGACGGCGTACAACTTTTCTTCCCCGCAGTGAACAAAAAGAACCCCGCCGTGATATGCTTTTAATTAATTATGTAATGGTTTTATAAACATTGTATGTCGCCGTGATGGTCATTTTTTTCCTAGAATTCAACTCAAGCTGCCCCTCAGTGGTAAAAAGTTCTCCGTAACGTGCCGTGAGACTGGGGCATAAAACCTTGACTTGCTTGCAATGCTTGGCCAGAACTTCAACTGACTGGTCAGCTAAGTTGCCAAACTCTGACTTCACTTGACTAATTTCAGCCAACTGAATGCAATTTCCTAGGATCCTTCCTTTAAAAATTGTAAACAGTACATTATTAACTTCAATAATTTTAGAATTTTTGCACTCGGAAAACTGTGCAGGATGCATATATGTATCAGAACCTTATAGCGGGGCAGATTTGTCATGAATAGTAATAGTGCATTTATACATAGAAGCATGAAACTTTCCACACATTTCAAAAACGTCTTAAAGAAAATATTTAGATAGGGAGCCACTTCAGATTTGACCTGGTTGACCCATGGCAGCCATTTTCCAAAATGGCGGCTAATTTTCTCCTTTTCCTGCTTTCTGTGAAGTGCCTACATTATTAAAGTATCGAAACAGTGCTCATTAATCATTCTACAGATCTATCTAAAGAACATTATCAATTGATTTTTGGATTGAACTGAGGAATTTATGGTAGTCAGGGTCCATTTTGTTAGAACTGTTGAAGAAAATGTATCATGCATTTTCGCGGTTTCCCATAGTTTCATGAAATCTCATTTGATTTTAAAAGTTTCTGTGAATTTTTTGTCAAAATTAAAGAAACAACAAAATCTTCAAAAAATCATTTTATTTTCATTTTTTCCATTTTCGCACCAAGTTTATGAAACCCATTGATGCGACCATTCATTTGAAAGCTCTTCTTACAATGAATTCAAATATGTAATTTATTTTGAGATTTATAGAGAATTGGTGTAACTATCCGTAACCGCGAAATCCAGTGTTTGAATCAATATTTCTAACAAAAATGACCAAGGCTACCAAAAATGTTATAGTAATGTACGGAATACTTAGAGAAGCAATAAAAAACAATATATACATGTATTCTATTTGTAGAAAATACACAGAAAGCAGCAAAGTGGAAGAATTGACCACCATTTTGGAAAATGGCTGCCGGTAGCCACCTAGGCTAAATCTGAAGTGGCTCCCTATCCAAATATGTTTGTACAGATGTTTTTTAAGTGTGCGCCAAATTTCATGCTTCTATGTATAAATGCACTTTTTTTCCATACCTGCCCCGCTATTAGGGAGTTTTTCTGTTGCATAGACTTTTCAAAGGTCCTAGAAGAGTATGGTATACATGTTGTGCTCTTTATGCCATTGAAAAAGATATCAAAACGGTTTCTGTGAGGTAAAAATTGGCAAAGTTATGCAACAATGACATCACTTTAGCTGTCCCAACTTTACCAGACTTCATGAACACTGACTTGCTCACTGTTCAAGTTGCTGCTTGGAAAGCTAACTATGGTTGCATTTGTTTCAGGCGATCTGAGTGATCTGGATCCAGTTCTGTGGATCTGTGATCTGGATCCAGATCCGGATCAGTGCTGAAAAAAATGTGGATCTGTGAATCCAGATCAGGATCCGCATTATAAATTTGTTTCAGACAGATTCAGATGATCTGGATCTGGATCCATAGATCCTCAAATTTTCACTGCCAGATCCCAAAGGATTTGGATCTGGATCATGGATCTGGATCATGGATCTGTGAATCCTTCTCCAGAGCAGGGTTCGGTTCAGATGGATCCAGATCCTTCAGATCAGCTGAAACAAACAGGCCCATAGTATGACTCCACTAGTCGACTTTATGTAGTCAACTTCGGTGTCTACCAGATGATCTTCTTTGAGGGGGGGGGGGCTATGGACTTTTGGTGAAAAAAAAAGTTTGTTTCCCACTTGACAATGAAAAAAAAAGTTTGTTCAGCACATGAAGATATAAAAGTTAGCTTCCACCTGTAGCTAGGGTACCATAATGTTAAAATTGCGACAAAAAAGTTTGTCAACACTTCAAGACCGACTATTGTCTGGAAGGCCCCTTAGCCATCCAGTCACTTTCAAACTTTACAGTCACCCTATATGAAGGACACGGGCATTTCAATCATTTGCCAACACAGCTCTATGGCCTGCATGATACTGGCCTGCTTAAACAGTACACGGAAGGCGGAAAAGTCTGGGCAATTCCCTTGAATCAGCCACCCTGTACCCCATTGGCATAACATTACTGCAGGGTGGTCGATTCAAGGGACTTTCCCACCTTGGTGTATCTGTACCACTGGTAGTATTCTAATGCAGAACTGTTGTGAACAATTGTGATGCCTGTGACGAAGGAAACTTTATGGAGGAAAAAAGTGAAAATCTGCTTTATCTTTTAGATCATTTTTTACCCTTGGCAATGATTATTGCGTCGGATATTGTATTTACTTTAAAAAAGTTTGTCCTTCCAGTGGGCAGGTGGACGGGCATCACACATACATGTGTATTTGCCATAGCCACTACAATTGGAATAGTTTTGACGCAATAATCCCACCCTCAACAATAAATAAGGCACTTTGAATTTTTGCGTAAGATCACCAATAAATGTTTGACGAGTTTCATGTAATATACCAGCCATATTCTAAACATATGATACCAATGATCTATCTGAAGAAACATAAAAGGGTTTTTTTAGAATAAATTAAGTGGAACAGCTTGCCCCGACATGCGGCACAACTTACCCCAGTACCGATGCAAGTTGTGCCACTTGACCTACATTTTCAAATGCCTGCTATGCTGATAGATAGATAGATAGATAGATAGATAGATAGATAGATAGATAGATAGATAGATAGATAGATAGATAGATAGATATGGTAAGTGCAGCCCTCTAATCCCAGTTCTGGGCGCTCATGAGGGTTGATTGATGAGATGAGAGAGAGTCCTCAACATGTTACACATCTACCCCATGAGAGGGATCTTTTACTTGCCCAGCACAGACACTGATACAAGGGGCCGCCAATTTAATGTCTCATCCGAACGACAACCAGCTGAGATTTTGCTCATGAAGGTACACTGAAAATTTTGGGTTTCTAACTCTGGCTAAAACATGCAAATAGTATAGTGGGTGCCCCCCAGAGAATCGCATGCCCCCCCCCCCCCGGTGCCCCCACTCGCTCAAGATCTCCAAGTTATGCTCCTCCTTCTCCTCTCATTCTCCAGCAGAATATTACTACATGTAGTTACTTGTATTTTCAATCAATAAAGATTACTTTTTTATGAAAAAGAGGAAATAAAGTACCACCGATACACACTGTCTACTTTTATTGCCAATAAAATTGCAATTCATTTCATTAAACATGAATCATTCTATTGATTAATAAAAGTTAATGGGACAGTTTGTCTTACACTTCATCATTACATAATGAAACAGAACTCTCACAAGCTCGGTACAAGGCAAACAGAGACTATTGTGAAATTGCCCAACAAATCTGCAGATTTTTTTGTAGGTAAGAAAAAGCGTTAAAAGATTTTATAATTTCTAACTATATTGCAAAATTATGAAGAATCCACCATTTCTCTCCACAAACAATAATCCACTTATTTGAAAATCACCAGTCTACTTGTTTGACGACTTTTCTTTCAATAATCACCAGTCCACTTGTATGAAACTTTTTCTTTTAAGCATAACCAGTCCACTCGTACGAAACATTTTCTTTTAAGAATCACCAGTCCACTTATGTGAAACCTTTCATTTTGGAATGACCAGTCAATGTATGTGAAACCTGTTATTTCAGGAATCACCAGTCCACTTATATAAATACGAAACTTTTTCTTTTAAGAATCACCTGTCCACTTATATAAAACCTTTTATTTCAAGAATCACCAGTCCACTTATGTGAAACCTTTTCTTTTAAGAATCACCTGTGCACTTATATGAAACCTTTTATTTCAAGAATCACCAGTCCACTTATATGAAACATATTCTTTGTGGAATTGCACGTCCACTTATATGAACCAGCCCTTATCTTAAGGATCATGTGCCAGTCCACTTATATGAAAACCCTTTTTTTTCAAAACATCAGTCCACTAAATATATGTTTCTAAATCAAGCAACACCTTCTTAAGAAAAAACCCAACCAGAAATTATTCATTTCAAGACTGCCCAAAATTTATTTATTTCACCAAAAGACTCTAAACCCACACCCCCCCCCCCCATATTAAATGGTCTCCGCCTTAGCAATGATTTTTCAATTTTGTTCCTTTGACTTCAAATTTAGTGAGCACACACATTTGCTTAATGATTTTTAGAGCTTGCAGTAATACATTGTATATATATGTTTTTGATCATATTGGATGAAGTACATTGTGCAAAAAGCACTATTTCACATGTTGAAAAACTGTCATGTTCAATAAAAAAATCCAAAACTCACTGAAGTGACACTAATTGGAAATCAGTTTTTCAACAACTCAAAAAAAAGAATCATGAAGTTTGAGTTGGGTGGATAGCTCAGTTGGTAGAGCGTCAGGCTCCTATGGGGAGGTCAATGGATGATTGGATCTTTACGTCCTGTATTTATGCCCTTGGTATGCTAATTAGGACAAGAGGAGGCCACGGCAGTGAGGTGAATTATAATTGATTGAAACAGCCGTCCAACATGAGCCCAGGTGACCCGGCAAGAGCTGGATTCAAACCCTGGACCTAGCGATTGGCAGCAATTTGTTGCCTAGCACGCTCCCCCAAGACACATTCTCAAACAGTCAAAAGCAATTACCAGCATTTCTATCAATAAAGCTCGCTGAAAAACCAACAGAGCACCAGCAACAAAATGTCATCAATACACACTATGTGTTTTTCAATGCCAATTATTTAATAAATATCAATTTAACTTATTAGTTAGTACTGCAGTCCATGTTACAGGACTCAAGAGACTCACACACTATATTCCAAAATCATTATATAGTAAAGAGGCAGTGCATCTTTTACACAAGCTAATAACACAGCATCACCCAACACTAGCAACACAGTACGCAACACAACTGAGCTTGGAACACGGCGGACAAAGGAGCTTGTGAAATTACGCATCAAACTTAAGGAAGATTTGCCAGGTAGGAAAGTACGAAATATGTATTTGTATAATCACCAGTCCACTGATATGAAATCTTTTCTTCAAAGAATCACCTGTCCGCTTATATGAAACCTTTTTTTTTTTAAGAATCACCAGTCCACATACAGTCAACACAGAAATTATTTGCACACTTTCATTTTTCATCATATTTCACAGAAAAATGGAATTATGATAGGAAGACCTGTCCCATGTTTTAGAGTAGTGTTAGTTAACTTAGTAGGCTAGGATCACATGCATTTCATTTTTTACCAAAATTCTTTTTCTTGGAATACGAGGGGCGTTCAGAAAGTTCGAGGCTTTTTTTCATATGGATACTTATTTTTAATCTAGAACTATGAATTTTTCACAGGATAAAATTCAGCATATTTGGAATGGATTTCTAGAATTGTGGACAATTTGGACATTTTTAAGTCATTCTTTGGTTGCCGTGGAAACTGAAAGTTCAGCTTCTTGGGGCAGGTAATACTGAAACCAAGAATGCCATGAAATTGTGACTGAGAAAGACTTCTCTCTATCACTTGTATTAGTGAGAATGACAATATTTGACACAAGAAATATGGTATAAGCTTCTAAATATGCTTTCAGGCACACTAAATGTGTGTATTCTTACACTGAACCCATGTAGGATGGCACTCCCGCATGCCAGATTTGGCGAGGGGAATTCAGGAGGCAAAGGAGTGTTTCCCTGACTACATAAGGACTTGTGAAAGCATGGATTCACTAGTATGAACAAGAGACCCAAATGGATAGCATTATCCATCCCAGCTTTTCCTCTGACATGTTGCTTTACATCAGTCCTGGTTTTCCCTTACTTTAGTCCATTGGGGCTTAAGTTTCAGGCACTGGAGGAGAACAAGGCTTTGGATGACCGGAATTCTTTCACAGAACTTTGTTTGGAGAACTTCAAGGAACATTTACTTCAATGGGTCAGATGTATGAATCAATGCTGTTGGTGAGCTTGGGAGTATTTTTTAAGGCTTATATTATATTTCTTGTGTCAATTATTGTCAATCTCACTAATGCAAGTGATAGAGAGAGGTCTCTCACTGCCAAAATTCATTGGCTCTAGTGGTTTCAGTATTATCTGCCCCAAGAAGCTGAACTTTCAGTTTCCATGGCAACCACTGAATTATTTAAAAATGTCCAACTTGTCCAAAATTTTGGAAATCCATTCCAAATATGCTAAATTTTGTCCTGTGAAAAATTCATAGTTTAAGATTGAAAATGAGTGTCCATATAAAAAAGAGCTTCGAACTTTCTGAACGCCCCTCGTATGTGAAAAAAACTGAATTTTGACGACAAAAAATATTTGCACACTTCAGCTAACAACCAAAAACTGAGTTTTCAAAGATGAAACTCAAGTTTTTCTATGGAAACATGGTTGTTTATTGTATCTTTAGCTCATTTATATCAATCAGACATTATTTGGGGTTCACAAGTGGAATTACAGGGGTTACCCAAGGAGTACACTCATCACCATGTTTTTCTCCTTCATATGGGTATAAAAATTACTTAAAAGCCGCAATTGTCATGAAATTGGCCTGTAAAGTCCTTCAACATAGTCAAGTTGAGAGTAAAAGATAATTATGCATGTTTTGGAGAAGAAGTATGTTCAATACCTCATCACGAAATTCAGAAAAACTGGGCTCGCACTGAAGCTGTGCTGACATACAACAGTTAATTAGCCTCTGACGAGTTATTTACAGATGATTTCATATTTGTAGACATTTGAGGTAGAAAATACATCATTTTTCTTGCAATTTTCATTGGTTTAGAGAAGGTATGACACCACTCTCTCCACAAAAGTAATATAGCTTTTTACATGGGTGACCATGGCATTCTCAGCCATTGATCTCCTAACAGGGACTGACTTTAGCAGTTTCAAGTGAGAGTTTCAGTTTGTGTTTCACACAATAGTCATTGGCAAGCACAGCATATTCCATGCATGCCCATGTATTGATTGTCAAGGCACACTTCGGCTTGTCTATACAACAATTATGGCCTAAATTATTATGATAGTGCATTGTTTTCATTGTTCACAGCTTATTTTACAAGGGAAAATCATTATTGTGAAGTTTTCTTTCGATAAGGCTCAATAAGGCCCTCTATTGGGCTATGCTATGCAGCAATACACAAATATTGACTGGTGATGACGGCAACACTTCAATCTGTTTGACCCGAGGGAGTGATAGTCACCAACAGTAGGTGACTATCACTCACGAGGGTCAAACAGGTTGAACTGTATGGCATGTTTTCCATGCCAAAATTATATAATTTGGGCATGGAAAACATGCCATAGAATAAAGCATGGGAATTTTTTTTTTCTTTGGATTTTTTTTTTTAATTTTTTTTTTTTAATTTAGGAAGTACTGTTATGTTGACTGGGCAATAGTAGGGCATGATGTGCTGTTGACCAGTCAACGAACTGTTCCCAAGGTACTGTTGACTGGTCATCAGTACCTTTGCTGGGACATCAGTCATTTCTGACTCATGTCATGTGACCTCACTTCAGCCAATCAGAGAAGAGCTTATTAAATCAGTGAGGTGTTATAATACTTGCTGCAAGCTGGCAGATGGTAATGATATAGGCAAAATTTGAAAACTGCTTGTCTTAAAAGTCTCAGCTGACTTTCTCCTGAGCTATTACAACCTTTTTACACAACTCACTGTCAAAATAGTCCCCAAGGGCAAAATAGTGTCTTGTAATTTAGATTTTTTCAGATTAGATCAACCACTGTCACTATTTTCAGGCATTTGGTGGTAGCATATTGAACACAATTACCAACAAAAACCTGCCAAATTTACTTTTTTCAGACAAATAGACATGATGAGGGAGTTTATTAGTCAATTTCACGTGGGTTTCTTGTTTCTTGACAGTTTTGTTAGTTATACATATATGAAAAGAACATAAGATTGAGCGGTTTCCTTGGGTAACCCCTGTAATCCAAAATGTGAACCCCAAATGATACCACAAACATCAACATTTCCATAGAAAACTTTGAGTTACATCTTTGAAAAGTATGTTTCTGGCTGTTGGCTGAAGTGTGCAAATATTTTTTTATCATAAAAATTCAGTTTTTTCACATTTTCCAAGAAAATTAATTTTGGTAAAAAATGAAATGCATGTGATCCTAACCTCCTAACACTACTCTAAAACATAGGACAGTTCTTTCTATCATAATGACATTTTTTTGTGGAATATGATGAAAAATCGAAGTGTGCAAATAATTTCCGTGTTGACTGTATAGTGTATATACAAAACTTTCTCTTTAAGATTAGAATCATCAGTCCACTAATATGAAACCTTTCCTTTTAAGAATTACCAGTCCACTTATATGAAACTTTTTTCTGTTAAGAATCACCAGTCCACTTATATGAAACCTTTCCTTTTAAGAATTACCAGTCCACTTATATGAAACCTTTTCTTGCCAGAATCACCAGTCCACTTATATGAAACCTTTCCTTTTAAGAATTACCAGTCCACTTATATGAAACCTTTTCTTGCCAGAATAACTAGTCCACTTATATGAAACCTTTCCTTTTAATAATTACCAGATCACTTATATGAAACATTTTCTGTTAAGAATCACCAGTCCACTAATATGAAACCTTTCCTTTTAAGAATTACCAGTCCACTTATATGAAACTTTTTTCTGTTAAGAATCACCAGTCCACTTATATGAAACCTTTCCTTTTAAGAATTACCAGTCCACTTATATGAAACTTTTTCTGTTAAGAATCACCAGTCCACTTATATGAAACCTTTCTTTTAAGAATCACCAGTCCACTTACATGAAACCTCTCTTTTAGGAACAACCAGTCCACATATATGAAACCTTTTCTTGCCAGAATCACCAGTCCACTTACATGAAACCTTTTCTTTCAAAAATGACCAGTCCACTTATATGAAACCTTTTCTTTCCAGTATCGCCAATTCACTTATATAAAAGCTTTTCTTTCAAGAATCACCAGCCCAGTTACGTGAAACCTTTTCTTTTAAGAATAACCAGTCTACCTAAATGAAACATTTTCTTTTAAGAATTACCAGTCCACTTATATGAAACCTTTTCTTTGCAGAATAACCAGTCCACTTATATGAAACCTTTTCTTTCCTGAATCGCCAATCCACTTATAATAAAGCTTTCCTTTCAAGAATCACCATCCCAGTTATGTGAAACCTTTTCTTTTAAGAAAAACCAGTCCACTTATATGAAACTTTTCCTTTTAAAAATCACCAGTCCACTTATGTGAAATGTTTCCTTTTGAGAATCACCAGTCCACTTATGTGAAACTTCTCCTTTTAAGAATCACCAGTCCATATGAAAACATTTCTTTTAAGAACAACCAGTCCACTTATGTGAAAACCTTTCTTTCAAAAATAACCAGACCACTTATATGAAATCTTTTCGTTCAAGAATCACCAGCCCAGTTATGTGAAACCTTTTCTTTTAAGAATAACCAGTCCACTTATATGAAAATTTTCTTTTTAAGAATCACCAGTCCGCTTATGTGAAACCTTCCTTTAAGGAAAAACCAGTCCACTAATATGACATCTTTTCTTTTAAGAATCACCAGTTCACTCATGTGAAACCTTTCTTTAAGGAACAACCAGTCCACTTAAGTGAAACCTTTTCTTCTTAGAATCACCCGTCCACTTATGTGAAAACTTTTCTTTTAAAAATCACCAGTCTACTTATATGAAACCTTTTCTTTTAGGAATAACCGGTACACTTTAATGAAACCATTTCTTTCAAGAATAGCCAGTCCACTTATCTGAAATCTTTTCTTTCAAAAATAACCAGTCCACTTACATGAAACCTTTTCTTTCAAAAATAACCAGTTCACTTATCTGAAACCTTTTCTTTCAAAAATTACCAGTCCACTAATATGAAACCTTTTCTTTCAAAAATAACCAGTCCACTTACATGAAACCTTTTCTTTAAAAAAAACCAGTCCACTTATATGAAACCTTTTCTTTTAAGAATCACCATTCCACTGATATGAAGCCTTTTTTTTCAGGAATCGCATTCCACTTATATGAAACCTTTTCTTTTATGAATCACCATTCCACCTATATAAGAAAAACCTTTTGTTTTGAGAATCACCATTCCACCTATATGAAAAACCTTTTTTGTTTTAAGAATTACCATTCAACTTATATGAAACCTTTTCTTTTAAGAATCACCAGTCCACTTATATGAAACCTTTTCTTTTAAGAATCACCAGTCCACCTATATGAAAAACCTTTTGTTTTAAGAATCACCATTCCATTTATATGAAACCTTTTCTTTTAAGAAACACCAGTCCACTTATATGAAATATTTTCTTTCCAGAATCATTAGCAATGTCCGCCTTCCTGCTTGCTATTTTGAGCACAGCTCTGTTAACCTTGGTGTGTGGAACGGAATTTGACGGAGTGTTTCTCTGTACACCTGGAGTAGCGATTCAGTACCGAGATGACTGGATATTGACTGGCAGAACATTGGTGAAATGCAAGGAGAAATGCACGGAACATAACTGGTGCAGGTAGAGATCAGATAAACAAAGTCTAGCACACCTTTTTTTAAATTTGTGAGATTGATTTTATTTTAGGGGGGGCATAAAGGCACTCCTTACAAAAAAGCTACAATTGTGATGAAATTACTGATAAATATACCAACAAATAACAAAGGGTATCCAGAAACAGATATGTTTGATTTATTGTTTTTGTTGTTATATGGACTTGGCAATCGCTAGATGCCAGGAAATGCCCTTGGCTTTGGCCATAATTGCATGTCATAGTAAAATGTCAAAGAATATTGGAACAGATTTGGATCAAAAGAACAAAACCAATTTACATGTACCAAGGTTATTTTACTCTCAGTAATTAAAGGTCAGTTACAACTTACAAGTCAATATTTTGCACTCAATGATAAAAACATCAGTAAAAATATAGTATAAATTAAGTTTCAATACAAAGTCAGAATTAATTAAAACATCAGTAAAAGTATTAGCAAGTTTAGAAATTCATATGTTTCCTTTCATTTCAGGTCCTTTGATTTTTTAACAGAGGCAGGAAAAGCCCAAGTATGCACTCTCTCTGTATCCAGGAGGGGGGATCCAGGAGTAGAATTGTTTCAAGCGACGACCTCGGGCACACACCTACTGTGTGAGATCAACATTACTTGTGTAATTCCTGTTACAGATCATGCAGAAGTAAGCACAACATCTGCTACAGATCATGCAGAAGTAAGCACAACATCTGCTACAGATCATGCAGATGTAAGCACAACATCTGCTACAGATCATGCAGAAGTAAGCACAACATCTGCTACAGATCATGCAGATGTAAGCACAACATCTGCTACAGATCATGCAGAAGTAAGCACAACATCTGCTACAGATCATGCAGAAGTAAGCACAACATCTGCTACAGATCATGCAGAAGTAAGCACAACATCTGCTACAGATCATGCAGAAGTAAGCACAACATCTGCTACAGATCATGCAGATGTAAGCACAACATCTGCTACAGATCATGCAGAAGTAAGCACAACATCTGCTACAGATCATGCAGATGTAAGCACAACATCTGCTACAGATCATGCAGAAGTAAGCACAACATCTGCTACAGATCATGCAGAAGTAAGCACAACATCTGCTACAGATCATGCAGAAGTAAGCACAACATCTGCTACAGATCATGCAGATGTAAGCACAACATCTGCTACAGATCATGCAGATGTAAGCACAACATCAACAGTGGATCTTTCACTACCAGTGAATCTTGTATTGGCCAGAGACAACATCACGATCACATGCAATGACGGGTATGAATTCAAAGATGGCACTGAGCAGGTGACGGCCCAATGCACAATAGACAAAAGCTGGAATGTAACAATCGGAAAATGTGTCCCAAAAGATTGCTACAGGACTGTCCGAGATCAGAAACTGCTTGATGGAAATAATGATACATGCAGTGCTTACACCTCTATGACGAAAATCTATCTCGATCAGATCAGAATTGCATCTGTCAATGTCACCGTCAGAAATGAAAAATGCTTCCCTGCCTATGAACACGTCTATGTGGTCAACTCCCTGGGATCCTGCCCCCTGGTGGCACAAAATGAAGATCCTGATAACTGTCGTTTTAAATGCAGTCCCGGACAAGAAACTCAAGTGATATTCAACAATGTTGAGGCGTGCGAAATAACCATTCAGTAGGAACAATATCATAATATTAAAGACTGAAAAAGGCCAAAAATTATGAGCTACTTTTGGCCAGAAAATAGTAATGCATCATCAACAACAACAAAAATTCATAAATTTATGTTGAAGTGTGCAAAATAATCTATCAATGGGAATTACATCATAATATTCAAGACTGAAAAAAGCGTAAAATACAAGCTACTTGCAGCTCCTCCACTTGCTCATTCATTCGAAGTGACATAGCTCAGGTGCTGCCTTTCGTGACTAAGTCGCTCAATGACAGTCAATTGAATGATAATCACATGCCGTTGCAACTGACATTTTCAGAACATGTAAATATTTGGTCACTTCAAGAACAATTCAAGAAGATACAACACAATAATTTTTTGTAAACCCACAAATTGAAGATGTTTTGAATATTATCAGACATAAATCTGCTACAATTGATTCAAAGAAATCACATGCACTCTAAAAAATGTCGGGACAAAATTGGTTTTTTGAAAAACCAAATTTCAATGCAAAACCAACATGGATTTTTGAAAAAAACCATGTTGGTTTTTTGCATTGAAATTTGGTTTTTCAAAAAACCATTTTGAATCTAAAAAACCAATTTTGTCTGAAATTTTTTAGAGTGTGCTTTTGGGAATTGACTTTTTAACTTTAGGAACAATCCAAGAAACCATGCAGGAATGACTTTTTTAAAAACATAAATCAAATATGCTTTTACAATAAATATTCTGCTTTGCTTCACTAAGATACACATGCCATTGTTACTTCACATTTTCACTACATTTACATAGATTTAGTACCTTACAAACAAAGAACAGTGCAGGAATAATTGTTGAACCACAAATCAACCACTGTACATTGTATATTGAAAAGATTTGATTTTATTGTGAGAGGACTTTATTCACTTTGAGTTATTTTTGCTTTGATTCTTTTGTAAAAATATTATAACTAAAACGGTGGATTCTTAAATAATTTGCGATACGAAATTGGTTAAAAAAAAAACGAAAGTGATTGTAAATGAGGCTCAATCCTGTGTGAACTGTGACTGCACTATTGTCTTATTCTCTGCACACAGCATGGGCTTAATTTGGTGGAGGATGGGGCGGGGGGCGGGGTCATACCCCCCCCCCACATTTCTGACCCCGGGGGACACAATATGAAATGTCCCCCCCCCCACTTTTTTGTGTGAAAACAAAATGTGTTGTCACTGTTGTGGTAATGGCCCTTGGGCTCAATTTGGTAGGGGCTGTTCGGAGAGACATATCCCCCACCTTTCTGCTTCAGCAGGTTACCATGCCATACCAAAGTTTGGAAATCAAGAATGTAAAAAAGACCGACTGACTTAGTTATTCGAGGATCTGTCAGCCAATTCTGACCGCGTGACCACCATGTCCCCCCCCACATTTTCCATGAAAATTACGCCCCTGTGCACACTTCTCAAAGCACAATCGGCCTACAGTAATTGACAAAAGTATTTTGTCAATATATTATGGCAACAAATTATCTTCATGGATTTTCATATATTAAATATTATTTACTAGCATAATACTCTTGACATGGGATAAAATGTAGGCAGAACATTCAAAGGTATTTCCATCAATGAAGCTCTTTAAAAAGCTACAGTGCACTCACAATAAAGTATCATCAATAAGAATAATTATTGTGGTGTTCATTTTCAATTACTTCATAAACATCAACACAAATTATTAATAAGTACATAAATTCATGTCACTAGACTCAAGAGAGTCACAAAAATGTATTCCTTTGTGAAAAAATTATTCCGAAAGAGGGGGAGACATCTCTTATACATGACCACCAACACAGAATATAACACAACTGAGCTTGGAGCAAGGCGGACAAAGGAGTTTGTGAAATGCCGCATCAAACTTCTGGACCTTTTGTCAGGTAGGAAAATGCACTGTAGTTTTGATTTCATTACTATTAAAACACTTTTTGATTTTAAAACATAGGCTGCGCGGCAGCATACCCTCGGCTACTCAGCGGCTATTCTCCAGACAGTGGGATACATTGAGGCAGGACCCCACTGGGTACTCTAATATCCTCATGAACATGAAATTCCCGTTGAAAAACTTTCATTGAATGGCCAAGAGCTGTGAGCAAAATAATATAAATGTTTCCCGTCTGCCATTTTGTATTGGCAGGAATTCAAAATCCACATGCAATCAGCTTGCAGGATGGGTCCCCCCCCCAGAAAAAGAGGGGAAACAGTTAAAATTTGGGCAAGGAGTCAAAAAGTGTGGCACAAGATCAAATGAACTGAAAATCAATGGTTAGCAATTAGCAAGACATTACATTGTACTGTAGAAGTGGTATAATCTGGATAATGAAATTCAGGCAAGTATTCCACTGTGCCTATTGGTCGCCTGTGGCAAAATCTGTGCCTTTTTGTGAACAAGCAATTTGAGAAATAAAATTTAAAAAAAAATGAAGTCAAGAAGATGACTGGTTTCGGTGACAATATTAAGAACAATATTATCCGGCATAGATTACCCACAGTAAGTCATCCCCTACCATTTTAGAAAGTTGGTTTTTTATCAAACTTATTTTTGTCTGAATGTAATATACAGTGGTGACAGACAGGAAAATAAAGCAATGCAGTGCACAATAGACAGGTAATGACCATTAAAAAGACAGCTAGAAATGGACAACAATTGAGATAAAGACAGTCAGAAAACGATCAGGACATGTAGGGGACTGTTTAGATAGATAGATAGATAGATAGATAGATAGATAGATAGATAGATAGATAGATAGATAGATAGATAGATAGATAGATAGATAGATAGATAGATAGATAGATTGATAGACTTTTGGTAGTTTGATCAATCCAATTGTCAGTTTTTCTATTAAGATGTGTCATAATTCCTGCAGAAAAGATAAAATTACAATTTCATTTAAACTACATAAAACTGAATTGCAATAAGGGTAGCTATTGTTTGAACAAAAATTAGATATCTATCAGTTCAATAAATTTCTGTCTGTAAATCTTATATCTAATCAAACAGTGTCATTGACTTCAGTTCTACATCATCTTGATCCTGGATCCATTTTAGAATGTAGCCATGTAAATTGTTGGATGTTGTAACTATTTCAGTTAAATTACATTATCCTTGCAGACATTCCCCTTAAAGGGGTTAAAGGGGCTTCCTTAGTCCCCTCCTCAGCTGTTTAACACCCATATCAAATGGCTATTGTCTGCTGTACCCCAATATTTTAATCACCTTATGCAATGCCATTATGTAACCTGACAAAAGAATGGAGGGTGGCATACTTCACACACCTCAGAAGTGTGCCACTGTGATGAGGGGGGGGGGGGTCCAATGAAACATCACTGAAAATCAATGGTTACCAAGAGATTAAACTTGAAATGATATATCTACTAGTCAAAATGAAATCTGGATCATGTGATTCGGGCAAGTAGGCCTATGGCTGATTTTGTGCTTTTTGTAAAAAGAATAATTTGAGAAAAAAGAATAATTCCTGTTGATGATTGGATTTTGTGATATATCCATGTATAGGAATCTTGAATCATTGTAAAGCTTTAGAAATTGTACAGGATTAAAATTGCTCTAATAATCTATCCATCTCTGTATGCATCTATCAATCTATCTATCTATATATATATCTATCTATCTACATGTGTCTATCTATCTATCTTTCTATCTTTCTATCTATCTATCCATCTATCTATCTCCATCTTTCTATCTATCTATCTATCTATCTATCTATCTATCTATCTATCTATCTATCTATCTATCTATCTATCTATCTATCTATCTATCTATCTATCTATCCATCCATCCATCCATCCATCTATCTAGTCTATCTAGTCTTAGCTATTCTTATCATAAATTACAAATATGGAATATGGGTCTAAAAACATAAATTATAGATAAGATGTCTCCAACCAAAACCATTGTAAATAGTAACACTAAAACAAGGTTTATGCCAGTATATATATATATCTTTTAAGACTAAGCAAGTTGCTAGTTAATACAAAGGTTAAATGCTGGTCAAACTTTGGAGAATAACAATAGCTGTAAAGAAAAACAAAACAAGAGAAACATGTCCCAACTCTGTGTACAGCCTGTATGGGCTACAAAAAGTCATATCTCTGTTTCTAGTTGACCTAAATCTTTTATTCAAATTGGAAATTTCTTTATTTGTTCAATATAAGACTACAAAGTTGGTGTCAATGCAGTTTGGACATATTTCTAAGAAAAAAGAAAATTTGTTACAAAGTTGAGGGTGCTGTGCACTGCTTTTGTGCTCCTTTGTTCCTAGCTTTGGTCACTGGACAGGATTAGTGACACAATGTTACATAACATGAATGGCTGGAGGGGAGGGGTACAATCAAAGATTATGTACCCAAGATGTGACGCCACCATAGGGCTCAATGGGAATCATCATATTGAGACGCCACCTGTGTAGTGGGCGCCAAACTATCATAACGTCACTGATAGCAACCTGCTGCGAGAGCAGTTTGTGCTGACAGCAGCATGTAGCTGTAGGGGGTCAACATTTAGGACAATACCAGTAGCTACCAGTGTATCTGTCTGTAAAGGTCGTTTTTACTCTTTAAAAGTTTGTATTATGCTGCTGCTATTGCTGCACCCTTCAATATTTAATTCATTTTAGACATCTTCATACCAGAAAAGATAGGCATACATAAATTTGTCATAGTCAACAGCTACATTTGTCACAGCAAAACATTATGAAAATCAAACATCTATAACAAACAGAAAGAATGATCTCAGACAGCTGTAAAATGCTCCTGCAGAATTTTAATGATTATTATATATGTTTTATCGCTGTAACTCTCTTCATTTTATCTTTCAGTCTGTGATATCCTGTTTTTATTGTATGTTTTTACATGTTTTTATACTGTAATCTCTTTTGAGGCAAAATAAAATCAATTTCAATTTCAATGTAGACAATAACAGAAAGACCAGGGAATTTATAGGGTCTTGAAAAAGCTAACAAGAAAATCTTTTCTGAAAGGAGAAGAAATTATTCGGCTGCAGTTAAAACCTATTACACAGATTTTAATTTCAGGCCTGTAGCATTTTTTTAAAACATTATAATGGTAGGCCAATGCTATACCTCACAAGTACCTAATATTGACTATTGTGCACCTACAGAATCCACAAACGTCTGTGCATAAACAACAGGCTTGTGTAATTCTGTGAAAAATTCAACTATTTCCCTTATAATTTGGGGGGGGGGGTTGTAATGGCAATTGTTTAAAGGTATTCAAAATGTGCCTATGACCCTCCCTCAGATCTTTCAACATACATGTATGGGGAATCACGGAGTCCTTTGACCTGCACTGTATGATTTGTTGTCATGACAACCATCCAGAGTGAAGTGCCATAATATCTGAAGGAGGGGGGTTATAATCGAACTGCCAATAAGTGACTTATTAGTCTGTTCCACAGCGTAGTGTATATGTATAGGTTATTGAGACAGTGGAACGGCTACCTGCCAATGTGCAGTGTACATACATGTACAAATGTTGGCCTATCTGTATAATTTACTTGAAGCAATTCTGAAATATCTGATCAATTTCATCACGCAAATCACTGCAGATTCGGTATAATCTCTTTTCACGCAATACCTGTCTCAGTTGCCTTTTGAGAAGGCCCCCAATTGTTGGCCTCAGATGATTTGCTTACTCACTTATAGGGGGAGACCATTCTTTTAATGTCTATGGGGGGGGGGGGGTAAAGCCATTGCTTGATTTTGGGATGAATATTCAAGGACTTCGTGCTCTGGAACTGGAAATAAATAAATATGGCCGCGGTCACCTTGAAATAATTAAATCATTTCCCGTTGAGGAAAACTCCCAAGCCCCCTGGAAATTAAATGGTCGCCCCCTTAGTTTACTCACCTGCAGGAAATCAGGGTTCTTCTCAAAAGCAACCAGGGTAAATGAAAGGGGAGAATAGGCATTGATAATATATATCTAATTGAAAAATGTAGCCCCTGCATCATCAAGATTTGTAGCAATACATGTAATTCAGATATTCATTGGCATTGGTCTTAAATAACAATCTTGAAAGGTATGGATTCGCATTTTTATATTTAAGTGATGAACATCATCAGAATATAGTATTGTAGGTAGGCTCCCATGGGTAAATTTACGGATTTGACAAGTTCATACTTAACGATTGACTGAGAACAGTCTGTCATTCACTCACGCTCGCAACTAAAGCAGGCTACTGTAGCATGGGCCTATTATGCAATAACTTTGGATGGTCGAAGGCAAACTTTAGTGCAGCAAAAGTTGACTTCTTTGAGTTGATAAATCATCTAACTCTATGGGCAGGTACATGTTTTTGCTTCTTTTTTTTTCCAATTTATATATATTTATGCTTTGCTCTCAAGGATGCTTTTCATAATGAATAATTGTGCATGAATAGATTATATCTATCAATCACTCTCTGACAATCAATCAATCAATCAATCAATCAAACTATCAATCTATCTTAATTTCTATCTGTCTTAAGAAATTTTTTGACAAGTTTTATTTTTCTTTTGGCAGATTTTGCAATCTGGCCCAGGGTCAGCTCATGCTTGATCCAAATATTGTTGAGTCAGCAGAAATTTGTAAACAAAAAATTAAGGACGGATAAAAATGATCGTAGTAGCAGTTGTAGTACTGTTGTACTGACCAATGCTACACTTTACAGTATTTAAATTCACATTAGCTGTCCCTGATAGGAGCTATCTTTGTAAATGTAGGCTACATCATTCGTGACTTGCAATTCATATGGTAAGCTTTTTTAATTCAGTTCCTTTTGGATCCAGTGGTCTGTTAAAAAAATCGTTTCTAAGTGATTCACTCAGCAATCAAATTATAAAATTATAATGAAAATGTCTAGATATATAGATCTATAGTATACCTCCTCCCACACAACAGCTACTGATTGTGCATCACCTCATGAATGCATGTAGCTGAGGGCACTGCAGGTCTGCTAGCCTACAGATTTTTTTCGCGCCACCCAGGCTCTGCAGGCTGGTCTATCTTTATGACGTCATTGCTCGGCTCACCAGCCATGACAATTTTTGTGTCGCCACGGTCGTTTAGTGCAGTTTCAGAATCTTAACCAGCAAAGAAAATAATTTTGGTTTTCATATTATTTTATTACACAAACAGACAATCCTATTTAGTGTGTGTACTTTTGATGTTTTTCACATCTAACAAAAAATACAAAAACCAGTGCTGCCACCTGAGTTTTGGGCGCGAACTAAGTTGATTCCCGAAAACGGCTTGGCTTCCCACATGTGGGTACAATGAAGCACAGACATAGTGTCTCCAGGCCCATTCACAAAAAAACTGGACCCCTTCCAATGATGACACTTTTACCCCCTAAACAATATTTCTTTAAAATGCTAAAAATACAATTGGAGTGAGTTTTAAAATGAATTAAAAGACAGATTTATCCAATAATATCTTGAAATGTAAAATTGCACACTGAAATTTGCAGAAATTGGGTTTGCATCCCAAGTAATTTTCTTTGATAACCCTCTATATATACATAGCGGTCTTATTGCCTGTCTGTCTTACATGTTTTTCATTAAAGACCAAAATAAAAGTAAGCTGACAGTACTTCATATGTTAAAATGTATATAACTGATGTTAGATTTAAAGCATTAAGTTACAATTGAGATTTAAGATTTCTTGTCAAAGGATTAGCAGGGAAGACAATTACCCTGTGACATAACATTACATAATCAAGACTTCTCCAGTGCTCCATTCAACAAAAGCCAGTCTGTCTGATTCAATCACATTTAATTTTCATGCAAACAACTAAATAAAAGGGGCTGACATTTATTCATCTTCTAAAAATTTACATCACTGAGTTTAGATATTAACCATAAAGTTATAATAATTGGGAGTTTTAAAAAGATTTAGTGTCAACCTTTTAAAATATTAACACACAAATGCATGTTTTTGAATATACTTAATTAATGCTTTGAAAGTCCACATAATTATATATAAATTTATATATTTCTTATTGATAATATTCCATGAGGAGAGGTAGAAAAAGTCAAATTTAGACATTATTGTGGCAAATTTGATTGACCAGGGCCAATATTTACTGATACAGTGTATATATGATTATCTGAAAATCCTTAATATTTATCTAATTTTGTTAATATTGACCTATGCTGTGAATAAAAGTTTTCATATTGTTCAAAATCAGCATGATGATGATGTGAAACATGTCAGGTTTATTTTGACAAAAAAATGTCAACGACTGGTATGACATCAGAAGGAAATGGAGAGTAAATAGACATTTTAATGATTTTTTGCCTTTTTCAATCATACATTTCAATGGAAAAAATTGCAACAACTCATGCAATGGCTGTTAATATTAGTCAACAGTGTGTCTAACTACAATAAGACCTAAAGTTAACTAACTTACCTATTACCATTTGGCTTTTCAGGCAGAAATGTTGGAAAATTGGCATTTTTTCGAATTTTGGGGTTTTTATAAAAATTCATAGGACCAACATTCCAACTGATTAGACATGTATAAAGAGGCATAAGTTACACACCTAAGTGGAAAAATTCCATAGATTTAACTTCAAAATTTACTGAATCATACAAGTTTAAAATTACAGTATTTCTTCATATTTTTGGTAAATTGTCGTCCGTTCAACTTTCTCAGAGCATTTAGACCCACAAAAACACATCTTGGGTATTTAATATATACAATATGCCAATTTCAGTGTCAAAAGTACTGCAGTTTTTCAGCTGTCACAGAAACAAAAAAAAACAACAATTTTTCACATTTTTCAATGATTGTGAGAAAAGTATTAATGTCATGGGGATTAGACCTACGAAAGGCTCAACTGGGATAAAAGATACCATATTTACCCAAAAATGATGAATATGCATGCCATAGTTTTGGCTTGACACCCAATACACAAAAAAATATTTTTTCACATTTTTCAATAATTGTGAGAAAAGTATTAATCTCATGTGGATTAAACCCCTAAAAGGCACAACTAGGATAAAAAGACGATAAATAATGTTCCCAAAAATAAAAAGTAATACATTCCATAGTTTTAGCATTACTCCC
>JAPTHN010000113.1:756231-780430 GCA_026936325.1 Platynereis dumerilii | reverse complement strand
ACATAATTTCTCAACATTGAGGCTCCTTGTCGGTAGCAATTGTATTGCCATTGAGGAGCCCATAGCTTGTATAACATAGGCCTGTCAATAAAATCACTGGAATGCTTATTTGAAACATCTTCATTAGAGAATCACTAGTCCATTTAAACTGAACCAAATAAAATACGCAAAACTATTTCCAGGGCTGTATTTTTCTGTATATCATTCAGATGGGCTGTTGAGTTTATGCATATGTATTACCAGGTGTCAAAGGGCTCCGTTCCATAAAATTTTTCAATTCTGACCTTAGCATCAGCATCTGTCGCAAGGTTTATCACATTGGGTATGGTCAGTGTACCGGGGTATTAGGCACTCGATAGAGCAAATCTAATGTCTCAGTGTGACAGCTTGAAGAAAATGATGCAAAAGGCCACCCAATTTACTTCAGTTGGTGCCACTAAACTTATTAAAAATTTGTTGTTTGAGAAGTCAGGTCAGAGTTTGTCACACACAATGATATTGTAGTGAAACACTTCAACCATGGAAACAGGTCAAGGAACACCTAAACACATGCAAATGAGGGAAAAAGGCTTAGGGTCTATAAAAAAAGACCTCTAACAACCTGTATAGCAGCCGTAGGACAAACAGCAGTACCATGTGTGCCGTCCTTGCGCTTTTCTTACGGTGGCAGATGTGTGGTTGTGAGAATAGCAAAAGGAGGGCACAAAAAGTGCTGATGATTTTAAACCCTGCAGCTGATACACAGGTTGTGTGAAGCCTTTTTGTTTGACCCTAAGCCTTTTTCATCCGCAGCTATTGTCTGGGCTGTTTGAGGACTTGTTTCCGTAGTTGCATTGTTCCATTGGAATATCATTGTGTGTGGAAAACTTTCACCTGACTTCTCAAAAAGCAATATTTTTAACAAGTCACATGGCAGTAAATGAAGTGAATTGTGTGGCCTTTTGCATCATTTTCTTCAAGCTTTAGCATGAAATCATTAAATCAGCCCTGTGGGGTGCCTAATACCCCTGTCCTATCACAGTACCCCAATGTGATAAACTTGGCCACAGATAAGCGAAAAATGGTCAAACTTGAGTGATTTCATGTAACTGAGTCCTTTAACACCTGATGAAACAGATGCATTCACTCAACAGCCCATATGAAGCATATCTAGAAAAATAAAGCCCTGGGAATAGTTTTGCGTTTTTAATTTGGTTCAGTTTATATAAAAACTATTCTTTGCATAATCACTATTCCACTTATGTGAAAATTTGTCGTATAATCACCAGTCCACTGATATGAAACCTTTTTTTTTAAGAATCACTAGGTCACTTTTATGAAAATGTTTCTTCCCAAAACCACCACTTATATGAAAACTTTTCTTTGTATAATCACCGCCGTGACACCGGTCCACTTACAGTTTGTCTTGTAACATGCGAACTGGAGTTTGGCCAGATTCCTCTTCATTTGCAGGTCACAGGTAGAAATACACAAACTCATGAGTAGATGAGCTATATTTTGGAATTTATTTATCACATTTTTGTGATGTTTTGGTGCTGTTTTTGTCTGAATTTTGACCACAGATGCCCTTTTCAGAATAAGACAGACTGTACAGTGTACATGAATTCTTTTTTTTTTGGAAGAATCACCAGACCTTTTATATGAAACCTTTTCTTTTAAGAATCACCAGTCCACTTATATGAAACATTTTCTTTTCAGAATCACTCGTCCACTTACATGAAACCTTCTCATACCAGATTCACCGGGATGTTCTCCTATCTGATCGCTATTTTGAGCACAGCTCTGTTCTCATTGGTCTATGGTGAAGCAAATTACCTCAGAGAGTTTCTGTGTACACCCGGAATAGCAATTAGTGGCATGAACCGCATTGAAATGTATGGATTCACGCTAGAAGAATGCAAGGTGGAATGCAAGAAAGAATCATGGTGCAGGTATTGATCTAGACATATTATAAAGTTATTTAATGCTTTGACTAATCAGATTACTGATGACTCGTAATGCTTTGACTAATCAGATTACTGATGACTCGCTTACAGAAGAGCAATTTTAGCCTCAATGGGCAGCTGTTGTTCCAGGAAGTGCAAAGTTTGGGTTGCAATATTTGTTGGATGTTTGGAAAATTATCAAATAATACTGAACTAAGGTCAAACAAGGACCTCAGGGTGTCTCATTTTTCGAACTTTTCTCCGGATGACGCTCTTCTTTAAACCAATTGATCTCCTATGTGAACAGACCACACAGTTCAAATTTCAGCCAAATCCATTGATGTTAGACCCCCCCCTACCCACTTCTATTTTGGGGCCATTTTCACCATTCGCGAGTACAGTAAAAATGACATTTTCGTATGGAAAAACATGCACTACAGACCTATTGTACCTATAAAGGTTGCTTAAAAGGTACAATAAGGTGTCTGCTGGGTAGGCTACTGCTTACATTTCCATCAATCTTTTCTCCATATCATGTAATCTATAGGCATTTTAAGGGCAAAATCGCTAAATTCAGCTAAAAATTCTCGCAAAATCCCCCAAATATCTAATCTTGTCCTTACTGAGAAGGGTAGATTGAGGATGGTGACATCTTTTAGAAGTATAGGACTTTTGATTAGAATGAATAATTAAGAACTACAGTAAAATCAAGAGTTGCCAACGGCAGCCAACCCCAATTGGGCTTCAATGAGGAATTCACTGATGAAATAATTATTTCAGTAATTTTTTATATAAACTAGTGCAACAATCACATCAGATTCAGATTCAGATTCAGATTTTTTTATTTGTAGCTCACATAACATAATTGAGTATTTACACAGTATAATAAATTAATGACAAAAAGTAGAATGAGCTACAGGGACCCCTCTAAGGCAAGAAGTGCCGCTATCAAGGAGCCCCTGTAATAATTATATTCAAATAAGCAATGGTACAGTGACTGGTCTAGGAAAGAAAAATATACATATATATATTATAAGTTATTAAGATTATTAATATTACAGTCCTTGTCATACTTACATGGAATTTCAAGTTTTTTTTCTATGCTGTTGAACTGTGATGTCAGAGATGACTCTATTCTAGCATTGCAATATATGTAAACTAGAAAAACCCATTGACAACATACATTATGTAAATGGCAGCATTTGTAAAAGGTAATTATCGAAAAAGAGTAGAAGGTAGGATATGGTAGATGATTGGGGGTGTACATAATGTAATTATTGATGTGGTTATTGAATATGAATGCTAAGGAGGTTTGGTGAAAAGGGAATAAAGAGTTTGTTAAATGGTTAATGGGTTGTAATTGATAGGAACCTTTATTTTGCACAGTTAGAACAACAAATGTTGTTGAAGTGACAGAGTATTGGCACTGTAGCAAACTGAAAAGATGTAACTGTTTCATGACTTGTTAGACAGAGTGAAATGTGTGACTTGTCATGGCAGATGTGAATGTTTGCACAAGCAGCAGAGGGCAGGTAGATAGCTTTGTTTATTTTCGTAGTAAATGTATTAAAAATGAACTTGCATGTAAGCATCTGAATTTGGCACAATAATATGCCTTTGATAGCGGTTTAGAGGTTTACAAAGTATTACTGGTGTAGTTGTAAAATTGAAAGCAGGAGAAAGAG
Organism: Platynereis dumerilii; assembly: GCA_026936325.1. Taxonomy (NCBI): domain Eukaryota; kingdom Metazoa; phylum Annelida; class Polychaeta; order Phyllodocida; family Nereididae; genus Platynereis; species Platynereis dumerilii. The sequence continues at coordinate 776,820 of JAPTHN010000113.1, read as the reverse complement.
TTTTGTAAAGTTTTTGATGACTTGTCATGACAGATTCATGCAATCCTGGATTTGGGACAGAGGTGCAGTCTAAAGGATGAATAAGGGAGTAGTCAAGAGGTTGATTGGCCTCATCAGAAGGACAGGATAGAAAAAGAAGGATAGGTGGATACTTTGGGTGAGTGAGGTGCCTGGGGGAGATGTTTACTGTGCACAATAGTCAGGCCATGTCAGTTGAGGTAAATTAACTACAAGCTGTGATGTCATTTCAAAATGGGTCAGATTCCCCAGCTTCTAGCCAATGTTGATCCTCATGAACTGAGCGTCACAGTTTCAACACAGTGTCAGAGTAAGAGTTTTATCAGGGATAGCCCCTACAACTACGTCATCAGAGCTTGATAGCCAATGGGCTGACCGTAAACTACATCATCACAGTTCAAACATTGATATATTGGAGAGAGTATTAAATTTTTGATCCCAATGATTTATCACAGCAATCACCAGTCTAATCCTACCAAATGGCAGCTTTTTGAGCATTCACAGTAGACAACTGTTATAATCCCCACAGAGTTGTTTGATAAATCTACAAACTTGCTAACTTACAACTTTAAACTTTTATGGAAGTTGGTATAAACAGAAGGCTTTGACAATTTGTTTGTAAAAACGTGGCTTATGTTATGTATATTTGTTCTGGCAGCCCATTGGCTGAGAGGCTGTGATGTCAAACTTGCATGGGTTTTTCCAAGACCCAGTTCTAACTCTGACACTGAGTTGAAACTGTGATGTTCAGTTTGGTGTATTCGCATTGGTTAGAAATTGGGGAATCTGACCCAGTTTGAAATGACATAACAGCTTGTAGTTAATTTACATATATTGCAATGCTAGAATAGAGTCATCTCTGACATCACAGTTCAACAGCATAGAAAAAAAACTTGAGATTCCATCTAAGTATGACATGGACTGTAATATGCTTCTGCTGATTTCATTTAATTGCAAATATAGCCATTGGGAATGGAACATATAGTAGAATAATTCTCTATCATTTTTTTCTTCATATAAATCTTAAAACCAAATTGACTGTGTGTGAATATTTTTTGTTTGAAAGAAACATCAATAGAGATATGCCATGTGATTCAATTCTATCATGTAATTAAATTTTGTTCTTTTCTGTATAAATGTGGTCAAACTAGGTCTTTAGAGATGAAATATCAGGATGATACTGCAGCTCTACATACAGTGATTGCACTTTGAGAGGCCCTTATTAACCTGGTACTACTGTCATTGAAATATTCTAACCCAGCTGTGACTTTTTTCACCTATAATGGCTATATCATTTGCCTGGTGGTACAGTAATATACCACATTACTGACAAGACACAGACTGATCATCAAATAGTCATTGAGACTGTTAGAACACTGTTTAGGGCCCTTTTGCAGGGGTTTAAATGAATCATGGCCGAGACACAATGACCAATGCTCTCCTGTAAATTAAAGATAGTGAATACTTCACAGCTTGGAAATGTACTGTCATAGAAATCTGCCTTCCAGGAAGTCAATATACATAATATGATTTATGTCACAGGTCCCAATTGAGTTATAGTACTTCATATTCATCCAGTGATCCAAAACCTTTATAATTTTGCTTCCGCGGCTGCTGTGTGGTGTGTGAGATGCAATATATGGAGCAATGGATCAATTCATCACACATAATTGCTCCAGGCAATACTAAAGCTTGCTATAAATGCCATACAGTTTTTGTAACAGATTTGAATATGTTTATTTCATTAATAACTATATTCAGCTATTTCTAAACTAAAACTTCATGAAATTGATCTTATAATTCAAAATATTATCTGATTGGGTCAGCGCCACTCAAGAACTTGGCATCAGACTTGAATTGAAATGCATTTGAGGTCCACGTGTAAGATTGACTGAGAGAGATTACTGGATTACTGCAGCTAGTAAATTCAACAACAGCTAACAATGCTGTTCAGGCCAAACCAGTGACATTTTCCTGTCATCTGTGTCTTTTTTTAATTGAAGTTGTGAAACCTGAGTCATTAATTGGCTCCAGACAAAACCTCAGCAAAGACTTTTTTAAATTATCCAACAAATGCATATAAATTCACAAATCAGACTACATTCGATGGAGTCATTCCTGATAGAGCCAAATGGCCATGTCTGGATTCAAGATATGAATTTCTGAGAGGATGTAATATCAGGTGTCAAAATTTCCATTATCTAGTTACTCACAAGTACCTGAGCATACAAGTATATTTTTGTTCATCTTGTTTCATAGCTTGTTTTATTGGACTGGTAACAACAGACGTATTGGTATGCATGTAATGCATTTCGGTTAATTAACATTTTTAGAGATCATAGAATGAAATTTTTAAAATTCAATGTGCAGTGAGGGGGGATGAAGCAGGGATATTTTAAAGTTTTCTGTCAAACTTTGTGATGTTAGGCACAAAAATGCTTGCAACAAATCATGTCTATAAATCAGCAAAAATGCCACTTTAAAACGAGAAATCATCATTTTTAGAGAGGAAATGTCTTCTCCTGATAATTATTGTCATGTTCATGTATTTTATGTGGTTTTTTGTGAGCATTTTGTGGTATTTGTGTTGCGAACATCATATTTGACGGAAATTGATAATTACTTGACGGAAAAATCATAACAAGTAAATATACTGGACTCTACTGATCTAAACATCACTTGACAGAAATTTTGTGAGGTTTGCAACATATGGAAAATGTTTTTAATTAGTCAAAAAAAATTATTTATATGTAGGATTTTATGCATTTCTACTCCAAGACCTCCATATTAATTTTTCACAAAAATTTTAAAATGTTGGACCTTTTTTTTTACGCTCACGTGGGACATGCTTGCAACATTATCTTGGAATACCGTATTTCCTCGAATAGAAGCCTGGTCTCAAATAGAAGCCTGTCTCGTTTAGAGGCCGGGGAAGGGGCCCACGGTAAAATAATAGAAGCCTGGCTCAATCACACGCCGGGTCAGCTACTATAGACCACCCTAATTGACTGCCTTAATTGCATGCTGCCCAGGTGTTTCCACGCAAGGTTTACTTGCGTGCGTATCACTGCCTACCCTTGCATACCCAGATGTTACTTGATTGCTATCTTGTTTAAAACAATAAACGCCGGTCTCAAATAGACGCCTGTCTCGTATTAACGCCGGGGCAATTAGGGCCTGTAAAACAATAAACGCCCGGGCTTGTAATCGAGGAAATACAGTACGTCAGAAACTTTTTCTCATTAAAAATTTGGAATGGCGCACTCTTCAGCACCAACCAAGAGCTCCATTTCCATCACTAATTACTAACGATATAAACCAACAAAATACGCATATTATAGTACTGTCAAATCTTGGGAGATGCTAGAACTGGGCAGTTTTACAGTATTTGCACTCAAATTGTCTCATGGGGGGTCAAAATAAAGTGTGAAATTTGAGAATTTCCATCATTCTATCATAAAATTAACATATTACTGTTTCTATAATCAAAGAGGACTGAAGTGATTTGGTGGTTTACTACCAAAATACCGCTACTTAAAGTAGGCAAGGGTTGATTCTTGAAAAAACTGTTTATCAGGAAAAATATTCATCCAGAAACAATTTTCACCCATTCTTATTCTTGGAAATCAAGTCACATTGTTGCATAGGAACATCAAAACCCATACAAAACTTAAATTTTGATTAAACATGCCACAATTTTTTTTAACCATTTTTATTACCAAATTACAGAAATCTGGCTTGCCATTACCGTGAAAGTTTCTGTTGAGTAGGGTACTAGTCTAAAAAAACACGTGATTTCCATGGTTAATAATCCCTAGGTATCCTATTAACCCCATGTCAAGTTTTGTTACTGTACAATTGAAACTCATGGTGTTCGGCTGTGTCAAACATAGTGTTTTGGAGCAAAAAACCGCCGAAAATGACCAAAAATCAGGCACCTTTGGAAAAATCATCTTTGATGGCTCCATTAGCAAGATATTTGGTTATTATCCTTTAAAGTCATTCAGTTAATAGTGAAAAATTACAATTATATCGATATATGACACAAATAAATCAACTTTTTTCTCAATTTTAATTTTCTCAAAATAGTGTAATAGATAACGAAAGATAATATATTTGACATTTTCAATACTTATAAAAACCCTTTTTAGGCATCCAGGTTTACTTAGTTTGTATAACCATGGCGGTTTCTTCAATGAATCCAGTGTTAAAACGCACAAATCAGAGCAAAATTTTTGATGGGTTGGAGAGGACATTTTTTTGACATCATGAATTTTAATTTCTAAGAAAATGTATGAACTTGGCCTGGATATCTTTTTAACTTGTACTTGTCACATACTTGTAAAGGCACATGATTGAGCAAAAGATGCACAAATTGCATGTTTTTCCTACAAAACATTTAGTGTTTTTTCTATGGGTTGGAGAGGACATGCTTTTTTTGACATCACATTCAAGCCTCACATTCTGAAAACCAATTATGGTTAGTGAAACAAATGTTTCTGTTTTACCTTGAGATATGTCTCAAGCTTCAAAATTAACACAAACAGTATACACATTCTTTGATACCTACTCATAACAGCATATAAAGCAACTGATGGTCCATCAAAAACAAAATTTTTGACATCTGCCATTTTTTACATTTTAGGACCCAAGTCATGTTGTATATAAGTTATTCAGATGAAACCTGTTGTATTTTATGCCCAAGACATGGGTCTAGACAGGCATCATTAACATGAATCACAAGTGCCTGCCTTTGCTGTTCTGTGTTGCCATAAAAATATGCAAAACTCTCCATGAGACACAAAAAAGTGCAAGAATTGGTCATAAATCGCCTACTGTTTCAAAAATAAGCATCGTTGCAAGGTACAATTTGGTACACATATACTTCAATATAGTGCTAGACTGCCACCAAGACAAATTTCTGTGTACCTGTCATACTTTTCTCAGAGTAATTGCTTAAAGACGAAAAATCGGCCGAGTGCAAATACCGTAAAACTGCCCAACTGAACATTATGGGGGGGGGGGGGTTCAGGCCCAAGAAGCCAAACTTCAGTAAAAAGTATGATAAAATACGTACTATCCCTCTTCGACCACGGTGAGTATCTAAACTTCAAATAACTGCAGCACTTTGAAAAATAACGTGCAAGCACTTTAACAGCTGATTGTAGATAGTAAAGTATCTATCTATCTATCTATCTATCTATCTATCTATCTATCTATCTATCTATCTATCTATCTATCTATCTATCTATCTATTTACATGTATAATACTCCCTCCCTCTCGTCCCTTTTTTCCTTCCTTTTTTCTTTCCTTCATTCCTTCCTTCATCCCTTCCTTCATTCTTTCTATTGAATGTGGTAACACTGGATCTGGCTGCTGCTGTTGGTGGTGGTTTCACTGCAGTTGATCATTTGAAACTCCCGCCAAAAACGATCATTTTAGTTTCGTAAATAAAAATTTTAATGTCACAGAAGTTTACCAAAAGTTGATGGAAGCAAGATAAAATTATATTGAGACTGTATGCTCAGTTTCAAGGTGATAGGTGAAATAGTGCGACTTCCTATATGGTCAGAATTCCACCTGTAGTACAGGCTGCAAGCAGCTGTAATAATAACCAGTGGCCAGGGTCCAACAGACTCTCGTTCAATATGAATCTCCTTGTGCACATATATACATTTTCGTGTTGTATTATTGCATGTCTCAGTACGCTTTTCTTTGCTTACAGGTCCTTTGATTATATAACTGAATTGGATACTACGCAAAATCGATGCTTCCTCTCCGGTTCCAAAAGAGGCGACCCTGGAGTGTCTGAGGTAAATGATAAGAAGTACCAACTGTGTGAGCTCAACATTAGGCCTGCTTGCGAAATACATGCCACAGATCATGCACACGTAAGCATAACAGTGACAGTGGATTCCAAGGTTCAAGTTGATCCTGCACCAACAGTGGATCATGTATTTTCCGGAGACAACATCACAATCACATGCAATGACGGGTATGAATTCAAAGATGGCACTGAGCAAATGACGGCCCAATGCATGACCAACCAGAGCTGGAACGTAACGATCGGAAAATGCATCCCAAAAGATTGCTACAGGACTGTCCGAGATCAGAAACTGCTTGATGGAAATAATGATACATGCAGTGCTTACACCTCTATGACAAAAATCTATCTCGATCAGATCAGAATTGCATCCGTCAATGTCATCGTCAAAAATGAAAAATGCTTCCCGGCCTACCAACATGTATATGTCGTCAACTCCCTCGGACCCTGCCCCCTGGTGGCACAAGATGAAGACCCTGATAACTGCCGTTTTAAATGCAGCCCCGGACAAGAAACTCAAGTGATGTTCAACAATGTTGAGGTGTGCGAAATAATTGTCCAGTAGGAACTGATCTCAAAATGTTCCAGACTGAACGATAGCGCAAAATACAAGCTACTTTTGCACAATCATTGAAGCAAACACAAGCTACTCACTCATTCATTCAGAGTTACATGGCTCATGTGCTGCCTGTCGTGACCAAGTCGTTCAATAATGTTGTCCAGTCAATTTAATGAAAATAGCCTAAAGTTGGAAACTGACATTTTCAGAACATGAAAGTATTTGGTCACTTCAAGAACACACCAAGAAACAGTGCAAGAATGACTGTTTGTGAAACACTAATTGAAGATTGAAGATGTTTTTAATTATTAACAGAGATGACCTGGCCTTGATTCAACGAATATCACGTGCCATTGGACACTTTCAGTATAATAGCGGGCGTTAGTGGAACTCTCCTTTTTCCAGCTCTCCTGTGTTGACGAGCAGAATAAAACTGTTTCCGGAAACATCAGCCTGGGAATTTACAATGGAGCCGGGGTTTCTAAGGTCCGTAACAAAGTCTAATCAGCCTGACAGTACTGGAATATGGTGGCAATCCATGCTAAACATTTCATTTAAGACTCAGCAATGCAAATCCGTAATGTTTTCAATGGATTAAAAGTGCCCTGGGGCCTGGAATGCCAGCTCTACTGACTCAGCAATGGTACAAAATGGCAGCTTGTTCCCGGAAATAGTTTTATTCTGCTCGTCAACACAGGAGAGCTGGAAAAAGGAGAGTTCCACTATCACGGCCTATAACAAATATTTGGTCACTTCAAGGACAAACCAAGAAGCGATCCAGGAATAATAGTTTTTTGGAAACAAATTTAAAAATGTTTTGATCATTACTACCCGACTTAGCCTTGATTTGATGTAAAGCACATGCAACTGGAAATTGACATTTTCAATGTAAACATATTTGGTTCAAAAAGAAACCAAGCAACAATTCAGGAATAATTTTTTTAAAAATAAAAAATCAGAGATGTTTCTTAACAGGTCTGTCTCCATATGGGATTACGACAGGTATTAGGCCTATCAGTAGGTGGTGCAACCATAAGGTAGGAGTGCTATTTTTGTCTTGGGGAAGCCCACCTGATGACATATTATCTGGTTTGTTTGCAAAGTACGTGAACTCCTGTGACCAACAGTTAATAATAATCTGGTTGTTAACATTTTATAATCCCCAAATCTGTATGATAACAACACTCTTTTTTGTTGAACTGCTGTTTTGAGAACATAATTATATATAATCAATACAGTGTAGCTGACCCAAACAATCAAACATTCAACAAACACACTCATTAAGTGAGACTGCTTGGCTTGGTCAACAACACCAATCACCTTGCTGAAAGGCAAAGGGGATTCCATCAGAGCTCCTATTGCTTGGAGGCACCACCTGTACATAAATTCAGAACTACAAATGGAGACAGACCTATTATAAATATTCTGCTTTGCTCACTGATAGCCTGTACACATTTTCACTACCTGTATGTATATATACGCAAAGATTTAGTACCTTTCAAAGTACAAACAAAAAACAGTACTGGAATAATTGTTGAATCACAAATGAACCACTGTATATATTGAAAAACTTTTATTTTAGTGTGAGAGGATTGTGTATCACTTCGAATTATTTTTGCTTTGATTCTTTTGTAAAAATATTATAACTAAAACGGTTTATTCTTAAATAATTTATGATATGAAATTGGTTGATATTTAAAAACGAAAGTGATTGTAAATGAGGCTCAAGCCCGTGTGATGCTTCTCAATAAAATTGAAATTAGAACTGCACTGGTGTCTTATTCTCAGCACACAGCATGAGCGTAATTTGGTGGGGGATGGGGGGTCATGCCCCCCTCCACATTTCTGACCCCGGGGGACACAATATAAAATGTCCCCCCCCCCACTTTTTTGTGTGAAAACAAAATATGTTGTCACTGTTGTGGTAATGACCCTCGGGCTCAATTTGGTAGGGGCTGTTCAGAGAGACATATCCCCCACCTTTCTGCTTCAGCAGGTTAGCTTGCCATACCAAAGTTCGGAATTCAAGAATGTAAAAAAGACAGACTGAATTAGTTATTTGAGGATCCGTCGGCCGATTCTGAACGCCTGACCATGCATATATACTGACCACCGTGTCTCCCCCCCCCCACATCTTCCACGAAAATTACGCCCCTGTGCACACTTCTCAAAGCACAATCGGCCTACATTAATTGATAAAAGTTTAAATTAGACCACGTCAGTATTTTGTCAATATCATGGCAACAAATTATCTTCATGGATTTTCATTTATTTTAAAAATATTGTTTACTAGCATAATTCCCTGGAAATGCCATGTAACCTAGGCAGAACATTAAAAAGTATTTCCATCAATGAAGCTCATTAAAAAGCTACAGTGCAGTCGCAATAAAATATCATCAATAGGAACCGTGGTGTTCATTTTCATTTACTTCATAAACATCAATACAAATTATTAATAAGTACATAAATTCATGTCACTAGACTCAAGAGAGTCACAAAAATGTATTCCTTCCGGAAGAATTTATTCCGAAAGAGGGGGAGACATCTCTTATACATGACCACCAACAGAATATAACACAACTGAGCTGGGAGTACTTCGAACAAAGGAGTTTGTGAGATTCAACATCGAACTTCTGGACCTTTTGTCAGGTAGGAAAATGCACTGTAGTTTTGATTTCATTCCTATTAAAGCACTTTTTGATTTAAAAAAATCATTCCAGGACATAATATCTCGACATTGGGGCTCCTCGCCAGCAGCAATTGTAATGTCTTGGGGAAGTCAAATTACTCTTATCGCATAGGCCGGCGTAAAAAATCACCGGTGTGCTTACTTGAAATATTTTCTTGCCAGAATCACCAGTCCACTTATATGAAACTTTTTTTTTTTTTACAAATCACCAGTACACTTATATCTGTTCCTATCATAAGCAGAAATTATTCATGTCAAGACTGTCCAAAAAATGTATCTATTCCACAAAAATTGATCAACAAATTATTTATTTAAAAAAAACAACTCTAACACCACAATTGATATTATATGGTCTCCCCACTTAGAAATGATTTTAATCTAATTTTGTTCCAATAACTTCAAATTTAATGAGCACACACATTTTGCTTAATGATTTTTAGAGCTTGTATCAATACATTGCATATGTTTTTGATCATATTGGATGAAGTACATTGTGCAAAACAGCAATGTTCAATTAAAAAGATCCAAACCTCACTGAAGTGACACTAATTGGAAATCAGTTTTTCAACAACTTAAAAAGGAGCCATGAAGTGCGGGAAAAATGAAGAAAACGTTACAGTAGTTCCAGGAATAATGAGGAAGAAAAAGAACATCCTATGGCATGAATGGTTGTCATTGGATGATTGGAACTTTACATCCTGTCCACTTGGTACGCTTACTAGAACAGGAGGAGGACACTGCAATGGTGTGAAGGATGATTGAAACAACCGTCCAACATAGTATAGGCGCAGGCGACCTGACAAGAGCTGAATTTTAACCCTGGACCTGGCGATTGGCAGCAATTGGCATGCCAGCACGCTCCCCCAAGACACATTCTCAAACAGCCATAACTAATTACCAGCATTTCTATCGATGAAGCTTGCTAAAAAACTGACAGTACACTGGCAATAAAATGACATCAATAAACACTTTTTCAATGGCAATTATTTCATAAACATCAATTTAACTTATTAATTAGTACTGCAGTCCATGTTTACAAAACTCAAGAGACTCACAACTCTATATTTATTTCTAAAATCATTATATAGTAAAGAGGCAGTACATCTTTTGTGCAGTATCACCAACACAGTCAGTGACACAACTGAGCTTGGAGCACAGCGGACAGAGGAGCTTGTGAAATTATGCATTAAACTTCAGGAGTATCTGGCAGGTAGGAAAATGCTCAGCAGTTTTCCTTTCTTTATCAAATCACTTTCTAATTTTAAAAAATTATTCCTAAACATAATTTCTCGACATTGAGGCTCCTTGTCGGTAGCAATTGTATTGCCATTGAGGAACCCATTGCTTTTATCATATAAAATCACCAGCATGCTTATTTGAAACATCTTCATTCGAGAATCGCAAGGCAACTTGTATGAAAAAATTTCTTTGTACAATCACCGGCCCGCTTATATGAAAAATTTCTTTGCAATATCACCAGTCCACTTATATGAAACCTTTTCTATCAAGTAGCATTTTCTATCAAGAGTCATCAGTCTACTAATATGAACCCTTTTCTTTTAAGAATCACCAGTCCACTTGCATGAAACCTTTTCTTTCAAGAATCCTCTTTTGGGCAGAATCATCAGAAATCTTTAAGATTTTGAGAGAAAAGGTTCTATATATATATAATATATATATAGAACCTTTCCACCAATCCACTTATATAAACCTTTTCTTTTAAGAATCACCAGTCCACTTATGTGAAACCTTTTCTTTCAGGAATCACCATTCCACTAATGTGAAACCATTTTTTTCAGGAATCACCAGTCAACTATTATGAAACCTTTTCTTTCAGGAATCACCAGTCCACTTATATGAAACCGTTTCTTTCCAGAATCACCAGTCCACTTATATGAAACCTTTTCTTTCAGGAATCACCAGTCCACTTATATGAAACCGTTTCTTTCCAGAATCACCAGTCCACTTATATGAAACCGTTTCTTTCCAGAATCACCAGTCCACTTATATGAAACATTTTATTTTAAGAATGACCAGTCCAATTATACAAACCCTGTTCTTTCCAGAATCACCAGTCCACTTATGTGAAACCTTTTCTTTCAGGAATCACCATTCCACTAATGTGAAACCTTTCTTTCAGGAATCACCAGTCCACTTATATGAAACCTTTTCTTTCAGGAATCACCAGTCCACTTATATGAAACCTTTTCTTTCCAGAACCACCAGTCCACTTATATGAATCATTTTCTTTCAGGAATCACCAGTCCACTCATATGAAAACTTTTCTTTCAGGAATCACCAGTCCACTTATATGAAACCTTTTCTTTCAGGAATCACCAGTCCACTTATATGAAACCTTTTCTTTCCAGAATCATCAGTCCACTTATATGAAACATTTTATTTTAAGAATGACCAGTCCAATTATACAAACCCTGTTCTTTCCAGAATCACCAGCAATGTCAAGCTACCTGATTGCAATTTTGAGCACAGTTCTGTTAACTTTGGTGGGTGGAACTGAATTTGACGGAGTGTTTCTCTGTACACTTGGAGTAGTGACTATTGAGCAAGACGACGAAAAATTCACTAACAAAACTTTAGAAGAATGCAAGGAGAAATGCAAGGAACTTGAATGGTGCAGGTACAGATCAGATAAACAAAAACTCCAACACACCTTTTCAAAATTTTTGGGATTGATTTTATTTTAGCTTTTGGCAATAATTATATGTCATAGTAAAATGTCAAAGATTGTTGGAACAGACCTGGGTCAAAAGAACAAACCGATTATTTTACTCTCACTAATTTTAAAAAGTCAGTTACAAGTCAGTATTTTGTACTCACTAATTAGAACATCAGTAAAAAGTCAGTATCTAAATGTCGGTACAAAATCAGCATTATCAGAATAAATTAATTTAACTTAAATGTCAATAAAAGTATTAGCAAGTTCAGAAATATGTTTCCTTTCATTTCAGGTCCTTTGATTATATAACAAGGGCAGATACTACAGGAAAAGACAGATGTCATCTCTCTGAATCCAGATGGGGGGATAATGGAGTACAATTGATACATGTGGAGAACTCACACCAAATGTGTGAGAAAAATATAAGGCCTACTTGTGAAATTCCTGCTACCGATCATGCAGATGTAATCACAACATCAACAGTGGATCTTGCACCGACAGTGAATCTTGTATTTGCCAGAGACAACGTCACAATCGAATGTATTGAAGGGTATGAATTCAAAGATGGCACTGAGCAGGTGACGGCCCAATGCATGACCGACAAAAGCTGGAATGTAACAATCGGAAAATGCGTCCCAAAAGATTGCTACAGGACTGTCCGAGATCAGACTCTCTTTGATGGAAATCCTCATTCATGCACCGCTTACTCGACTATGACGAAAATCTATCTGGATCAAATAAGGATTGCATCTGTTAATGTCATCGTCAAAAATGAAAAATGCTTCCCGGCCTACCAACATGTCTATGTCGTCAACTCCCTCGGACCCTGCCCTCTAGTGGCACAAGATGAAGATCCTGATAACTGCCGTTTTAAATGCAGTCCCGGACAAGAAACTCGAGTGATATTCCACAATGTTAAGGTGTGCGAAATAACCATTGAGTAGGAACAATATCATAATATCAAAGACCGAAAAAGAGCACAAAATACAAGCTTCGTTCATCCATATCTTCGACTTAAAAAATGTCATGGAATGTTTTTATATTTTGTAACAATTTATAACAAATGAAAATCACATGCCATTGAAGGACAATTGACATTTTCAGCAAATGCAGATTTATTCACTCTAAAGCTCTCCAAGAACTATCCAAGAAATGGTACAGGAATAATTGTTTGCAAACCTACAAATAGAATGTTTTAAATATTATCAGACATTAAAGTGCTACCATTGATTCAATGAAAATCACATGCCATTGGAAATTGACATTTTCAGCGAATTCATGCAGATGTAGTCACTTTAAAAACTATCTAAGAAATGGCACAGGAATAATTGTTTGCAAACCTACAAATTGAAGATGTTCAGAATATTATCAGACGTTAGCCTCCTACGATTGTTTCCATGAAAATTACACGCCATTGGAAATTGACATTTTCATCAAATGCAGATTTAGTCACTTTAATCATGTTAATTAAGAACTATCCAGGAAATGGCACAGGAATAATTGTTTGCAAACCTACAACTTGAAGATGTTAAGAATATTATCAGATATTAATCTCCTACGATTGTTTCAATGAAAATCACATGCCACATGCCACTGGAAAGTGACATTTTCAGCGAATTCATGCAGATGTAGTCGCTTCAAGAACAATCCAAGAAACAACAGAGGAAAAACGGTTTTAAACTCACAAATCGAAGATGTTTAGAATATTATGAGACATTTAAAAATCTGCTACAATTGATTCAATGAAAATCACATGCCATTGGAAATTGACATTTTCAGTGCGAGCAACGATTTAGAATTTTACTTCTGATGAACTACCAAATTTGTGTCACGAAGCTCTATGGTTTTTCTGACCCTTTTCAAAACAAGAATCCATGGATTCAAAACCGGCCTTTGGCAATTGTATATTCGGGATTGAAATCATGAAGAGGGTGATTTATATATTATTACATGGATTGTTTTGTATTGAGCAGTGACAGCCAGACTGATAGTGTTTGCTGCATGCCATTAAACTTTGAGGGGAACCCCTTAGCAAATGCCTATACCAAATTTCAGAACTGCAAGTGAAATACTAAAGTCACAGTGGGCAATTTAAAACATGGTGGCCATTTTGACAGCTATCTTGGATTTTTCCAAAAATTTTGAGGGGAACCCCCAAGTGAATCCCTATACCAAATTTCATGAATCTAAGTGAAATACTAAGGTCACAATGGGCAATTCAAAATATGGCGTCCATTTTGGCAGCCATCTTGGATTTTTCCAAACATTTTTGAGTGGAATCCCTAAGTAAATCCCTGTATCAGATTTCATGAATCTAAATGAAATACTAAAGTCACAGTGGGTATTTTAAAATATGGCGGGCATTTTGGCAGCCATCTTGGATTTTTCCAAAAATTTTTGAGGGGAACCCCTAAGTGAATCCCTGTACCAAATTTCATAAATCTAAGTGAAATACTAAGGTCACAATGGGCAATTTAAAATATGGCGGCCATTTTGGCAGCCATCTTGGATTTTTCCAAAAATTTTTGAGGGGAACCCCTAAGTGAATCCCTGTACCAAATTTCAATAATCTAAGTGAAATACTCAGGTCACAATGGGCAATTCAAAATATGGCGGCCATTTTGGCAGCCATCTTGGATTTTTCCAAAAATTTCTGAAGGGGACCCCTAAGTGAATACCTATACCAAATTTCATAAATCTAAGTGAAAAAGTAAAGTCACAGTGGGCAATTCAAAATATGGCGGCCATTTTGGCAGCCATCTTGGATTTTTCCAAAAATTTCTGAGGGAGACCCCAAAGTGAATCCCTATACCAAATTTCATAAATCCAAGTGAAATACTAAAGTCGCAATGGGCAATTCAAAATGTGTTGACAAGAAAAGTGGACAAGTGGACAAGTTTACACATGGACAAGTGGACAAGTGGACAAGAGTCCCATTTCACCTTAAGCCCTCCTCTATTAACCGGCCATTGGCCGGTTAAAAACTAAGTCTAGTTAAAAATGTATGGACAAAAAGGCCTTGGCCTATGAAAATAAGATAAATCATTCAATATCATACAAAAGAGTAATTGAAAATCACAGGTCAGAACTTTAACTGAACCTTTTCCTTGAAAGTTTCACTGTTTCAGATTAATTTTACAATTTCTACAAACACAATCTTTGAAGAGCTACACAATGTTGATCATGCCAGCCAAAACATTCTCAGCAATTTACCTTGTGTGGCATAAAAAATTTCCTTCAGGCAAAAAAAATTAAATTTCAATTTCGAGATAGATAGATTTATAACACAGATAGATGTTGACCAGTGCAGGCCTCTAATTAAGTCTAGGCCCAGTTCAGGCTGCTCTCAAGGGTTGATCGCTGAGATGGGAGAGGCAGCAGGGGTCCTCAACATGTTACACATATATACCACATGTGAGGGATCTTTTTAATACTTGCCTAGCACAAACATGATGAAACATCAATACAAGAGGTAGTCATTGTAAAGTCTCATCCGAATGACACTTAGCTGGGCTTATACTCAGCTTAACAGAATTAGGACACAAAATAAATACCCAACCATAAAGCTGGAAACCGCCTATGATAAAAAGTTTAATCAAACACAGAATAATTAACAATTTAACAAAATAATAAGACATGCACCGCATATCTTTTTCGAACATATGGCATGACATTAATTGACATGTAATTATAGATATTTCACATTCATAAATACACAGAATTCAACAATTAACTCTGAATACAACATGTAAACGCCAACAGTCTTGAACTCAACAATTTTGTAATAATGTAAGAGCAGCACAACTTCAATAAGCCTATCAAATAGATTAACAAATAATATAATAGGAACAACATTTATCAGTAGATTTAAAGCATTGCAATACACTTTACACAATGACAAGGAAGAGAGAAATATTTATATTACGACATGAATTTAAAATTTGAAACATGATAACAGACAATGCCATGCCCTAGTTTTAATCTTTGTGTTGTCTGATTTAAAAAATATTTTGGGATATGACATGCTCAAAATAAAAAATTATATGCGGCATTTCTATGATATGAATTAATTTCTAAAGAGAAAAACACCAGCTCCACAGCTGAATTTATTAATATTATTAATATTATATACCTTGTCAATTTTGCTACGCATGTATTTTTGAAATAAAACATGTCTTTGTCTAACTAATTAATTCCGGATCTTCCTTTTCTGTCTTTATAACAACTTCAGACAAATCATTTTCAGTTTGTTTCAATTTGAGGATTTCATTCTTTGCATTCGTTTCATTACCATGGCTCTTTACATGATCAACCACTTCAGCTTTGGTATTGAAGTGTTGGTCGCAGATAAAGCATTTGAATGGAAGATTGGTAGAAGCAACAGTTCTGGAGTTTGTTGTAAAGTTAGTTCCGAAACTGGCGAATAATTCCGGGTTTGATTCTTTTGTGATTTCTTGCTGGATCTCGAATCCGGAGACCACAGGAGGTCCGTTATTTCCAGGAGATATCCAGTCCTTCCGGCTATTCCGGTCATGGATTTTCATATGCTTGTTGAGGGTGCTACTCCGGGTGAATCCGGCGCCACACCGGAGACATTTATGAGGTTTCTCGGAGCTGTGTAAGACCGAATGCGCCGTTAGGTGCCCCTGTTGGTTAAATCTCTTCAAACAAACGTTGCATTGGTACGGTCGCTCCCCCTGGTGGATGGTGCGCATGTGAGTCTGCAGGTTGCTATGGCGATTGAACGACTTCTGGCAGACGGAGCATTCGAATGATTTAGACTCCTCATGCGTGCGCATGTGTCTTCTAACGTCGCACTGGTGGCCGAAAGATTTATTACAAACCGAACAATTGTATGGTTTCTCTCCACTGTGTGTTCTCATATGCGAATCCAGGTTACAACTTTGCGAAAAGTTCTTTTCACATATAACGCAAGTGTATGGTTTGACGTTGCTGTGGGTTCTTAAATGGCGTTTTAAGTCACTGTTGAACTTAAAAGTCTTTTCACACTTCGGGCAGCTAAATAGCTTATGATTATTATGTACGACCATATGAGTGTTGAGATTACTGCACGTTCTAAACGATTTATTGCATTCCGAACAATTGTAAGGGCGTACGCCGCTGTGGATGCGAGCGTGGACCTTCAAATCAGATATCTGGTGAAATTCGCGTTCGCACACCTCACACTTATGGCAACGTTCTCCGTGCGTCTTCAAATGTCTCCGTAAATTATTTTTCCGTAAAAATTCCTTACTGCACACATCACATTTGTAATTTCCTTCCGTGACGTGACTCTCTAAATGACAATCCAGCTGCTCCTGACTATCGCAACTATGTTGACATAAAGGACACTTAAATGGGTTAATGTGGTGTTTGACGTGTCGAGCAAACGCTTGATTATCGTCAAATTTTTCGCCACAAACTGAACAAACGTACGTGACATCTTCGCCGACATCTTCTGTTTTGATTCTTTTGACATGTTCTTCCGATTCTTTATCATTCGGAAATAATTTGGTACGTGTATGGCCTTCTTGGCTCCCAGAACCATTTACATTCAGATCTTCACTCTCATGTACCTCCCCATGGTTTAACAACTCATCCGCCGTCGGAAAAACTTGCTGAAAAATTGCACAAGATAACTCCTCCGTATTGTGTACTTCCGCATGAGTAAAGAATTCATTTCTGCGAGCGAATTGCAATTCACAAAGAGCACACTTGTATACGTCAACATCCGAATGAGATTCCTGATGTTTTAACAAATCGAACTTTAGGTTGAATCTGTCTAAGCACATCACACAGACAAACTCCGTTTTAGAGACATTCTGGCAACTTGATTGTGATTGGTTGACGCCAGTTTTAGCACATTTCTTAACATGTTTAGCGTTTACAGATCTTGCTCTTTTTGTTTGTTTTGGGACGTTTTTCCAATCCAACTCACAAGCGATCTCAACGTTACTTTCCTCCAATGTTTTTGTATCTCTATGCTGTTTCATATGAACCACAAACTCGGCTTTAAGTCGGAAAATTTTCGAACAGATGATACAGTTATAAACCGCAGAATCATCATGGTCAGTATTTTTAATAAAATTCAATTTAGAGTCACATGATGACGTTACTTCTTCATGTGTATTCCTATGTTTATCAAGATCATCTTCATTATTGAATATCAACGCACATGTCGGACATTCGTGAATATTTACGTTGTCATGACTTTCCGCATGTTCTTGTAACTCACGATTTATCGCGAATACCTGAGCACAGATCGAGCATTCATGAACATCTGATTGGTCTACAGGAGTTTCGAAGTCAGACTTGGAATTTTCGTCTTCATTAATGTCACCTAAATAAGTATTTTCTAATCCAGTGTCATTTAAATTAGAATTTTCCGCATTAATGTCACTCATACTTCCTTCCAGTTTAAGCGGAGTCTCATTTGGCGAAAGATCCATTGTATCATCCTTATAATCCATTGTGTAATCCTTTTAACCCATCATACTGTAAAATGCCCGAGCTTGGAAATTGATATGCTAACATCTGCAATGACAAGAAAATTTAAATGAATAATTATGGGCCGGGCCAAGGGGGTAAGGGCACAGTGGCATATTTTGGGGGGGGGGGGCCCTCAGCTGCTCAGGCCAAAAATTAACAAGGGAAAAGATAGGAAAAGCCGCAAATTATTCACCCCATGTTATGCCCCCCCCCTCAGGCATTTCTAGATAATTAAAGCTGAACAAGCCAAGAATCAAGAAGATCCAAATCTAGGCCTAGTAATCTGGGCCAGGCTGGGGCTGGGGTCAGTGGGGATCCAAAATGACCAGGAGTTGGCAAGACCTGGCAAGAGCAATGAGCTCACAGGGACCCAATTAAGCTAGCCAAGGCCTAATTTGTACAGTGCAGTACAAGCTGCAACACATTATTACACATCAGACTCATCTTACCGTGTATTTGAACATTTGGTCGTGATTGAACAGGGAAAAACTCCAATGTTTTCATTCAGCACCTCTGTTTATCGGTGTGTGGTCAACCAGGCGACAGACAACCAGGCGACACCATACCACTACCAACTAGGCTACAGAAAATTTAAGAATCACTTATCACTTCCATCCAGGCGACAGACACTTCCATCCAGGCGACAAAGTACTTCCATCCAGGCGACAAACACTTAGAACTAACCAGGCGACAAGCTTTTGCACTAGGCGACAAGCACTTTTAATTCACTGGGCGACACGTTTTCAGTCCATTCAGATTTCAGAGTTCTCTCTGAACCATTCTGCAGGATGTTGACAAGTTTCTGAGTTTCCACATTTATAGCCAGGGGGCGCCTTGGGTCGTTTTGCTTTTCTGCCTTGAAATTTATTGTTTGCACTGTTTATCATCCAAAAAGAAGCACAGGCTTCAATCAACCACATCTTGACTTGGATAATATCCCAGTCTCTCCCTACCATGACGCCCCCAGCGGACTACATGGAACTACCTTATTTTCACTCCAGACAGGGGCGGATTTAGAGGGAGGGGTTGGGTAGATCAGGGGGCTTAGCAGCAAATCATCAGCATTATTGTAATCAAAGAAAGGCAATTGAGTCTATTGAGTCAAATTTTTGACATTTTAAATTTTAATGAAAATCAAAATAAATAGATAGATAGGGGTTGTTTTTCAATCGGGGTACATAGTTTTGTCTCACGGGGGTCAAAAATAAAGGTCTTTCTTTTCTGGCCAAATTGACTTTTTTCTGTTGCTATATACCGTGCCGTGGATTTCTGAAAATTTTAGGGCTACAAGTATTCTGAATTTTTTTTATTTGACTTTTTGATAATTCGACCTAAGTCAATATTCTGCTCATCCCTCTATTACTGGATGTATAGAACACCCAGTTGCATGGGCTTGTGCTGAGTGGATAGATATATATCTGACAATGAAAAATCATCTTACTTGCTTAATTTTGGCCAAGAACTTTGTGTGTGTCAAGGAAAATAGACATTTTGGGAGAGGACAGCATTTTTCGGAGAGGACAGTTTATTTGACGAAAGCGGTTTTTGGTGTTTTCCGCTACGAGCATTGTGCAGTTGGTACAACTGAAGTGAAACACTTACCAAAACTTTGTCTAGTCTATTGAAGGAGTATTTCTATAAAATAAAAATACTTTTAATTTAATGTTATTGCTGTTTTGCTGACCCTATTTCGGAGAGGACAATATTTGACGGAATTGACCTTCATGTGTTCAATGCAGGATTCTGAAGAGACTAATCATAGTTGCTGCATGTAATTCTAATGTTGAACTCCTGGGACCATCTTGAACGCATATTCACAATTGTTAAAACTTACTGTTAGGTTAGGACTGAAAAATCTGAAGCGATATTTGCCTAATTTGCAAATGAGACAGTCAATTTTGGTCAAAATGACACAAATAATTTTTTTTCGGGCTGTTATCAACCGATTTGAATAATTTTTTCGCTACTGTAGGTCCGTCTCAGTATGTTTAATCATTCTGTGTAACGGTTTTTCCACATATATGCATGGTATATCTGGTATTTTGGATATCGTGTGACTTTCCAGAGCGTACCCCGATTGAAAAACAACCCATAGGTAGTTTATAATTATTGGTGGCAATTTGGTGCATTAATGCATGGAAACTGGGATAGAACATAAGGTATATTACATGCATAAATTATGCGTGTAAAGTATTCTTCTTTTTCTATGTCCTTATAACTGTAGTAAATAGCACCACGGTACAGATATCGGCTACAGAAATGAAAAAAGCTCAGAAAAGGCTGAGAAAAAAGAAAAGCTGTGGACCAGACGACATCCCAAATGAAGTCCTCA
>JAPTHN010000113.1:689028-756208 GCA_026936325.1 Platynereis dumerilii | reverse complement strand
ATGGCAAGGGGGAAAAAACACTACAGAATGAGCTGCACAAGCAAACATGAGCAGTTATGCCCTACTAAAATGAACAACCATCCATACAACTGGAGTACAGGAATGATAGGTACTGCAGAAACAAGTGGCTATACTCAAGGTTGTATGAGTACCAGATTTTTGTGTAAATCACAGCAAGGAGGTTATAAATGGCAAATGGGAACTGCACAAAACTATACAGACATAACCAATGATAACAAAGATATTCAGCCAAAGCTTTAAAAAAAAAAGTCAATGTGAAAAGTGTCACAGCCAGCTATGTTAATTTACAGCAGCAGGCCATTTGCCTCTCTTTAACATTTATAATAAAATTTGCTATGGTCTATTTTAGGATCCCTTTGTAGTAGTTCGCTTTGTTTCCTCTGTTGTATGCTATTCCAAGGTTCTTTGCTCACTTTAGATTAGCTTTTTTTGAGTTGTTGTTCTGTGATGTCATGTAATGCAACCTCTTAGTTGCCGTTTAATAATTATAATTTTCTTTTTCAACTTAATTGCAAAATCAGAAATCATCACCTTGGTATCTTACCTTATTTGGTAATATTTTAAAAGAGTTTTTCAATGATTGCCATTTGCTTTTAATTACAAAGGAGTTTTTCCGGTGTACCCGTTCACTTGTCAGCCTCCCTCTTGGTGAGCCGGTGTTTATTTTTAATATGCGCTTTTGAAGTACCTGATCATTTTTTGATACTCATTTATCTCTTTCAATGTTTTTGATGAAGCAGAGCTTTGATGAAGCTGCTCCATTTTAGAAAAAGTTGTTGTTTGTTCTCGATGCTGCTAAATTTTTGTGCTCACCTTACAAGTTGCTGTTATTTTTAGACATTTGTGTGGTGCGGCTGACCTCGGTCGTATTTTGCCTGTTCAGGCTTCTTCAGAGTGCTCAATGGTAAATTTTAGGGTTGTACCAAACCCACTTATTGCCTAGCCTACTGTGATTTGGAACCCAGCAAGTAGATTTGGCTGAATCCGATTCCGAACCAACTCTGCTATTTGGTTACTTGCAAACAATTAGCAATACTTATTATCGCACTAATTAAATGACCGTTCTAGCACAAAGGTACTTGTGAAGTTATTTTAAGATATTTGTTTGGTATGCCTGACCTTGGCCGTATTTTGATTGTTGAGGTTTCTTCAGGGCAGTGGCAAAATTTTAGGGTTGTACCAAACCCACTTATTGCTGAACCAACTGTGATTCCAAACCCAGCCAGTACATTCGGCCGAATCCGATTCCGAACCGACTCTGCTATCTGGTTACTGGCAAGCAATTAACAATACTTATTATCGCACTAATTCAATGACCGTTCAATGGCGTTCATGCGCAAAGGAACTTGTGAAGTAATTTTAAGACATTTTTGTGGCTGACCTTGTCCATATTTTGCTTGTTCAGGCTTCTTCAGGGTAGTTTTAAATTAAATTTACATTTGCTGATTGATGATAAAAATCACAGCAGATGTCCATATGCTTTTGAAGTGCAGCCATTTGTTGCATGACCAACATCAATCTGGGGTAACTTAGTCTTAGTCTTAGTCTTGGTCCTTCTGGAAGCAGGCAAGGTTTGCCTCTTTTTCCAGATCGAAATTATCCAGTTGTGACTGATATATAAGTAATCCATGTATTAAAACCATTTTTTGGATATTTAAATTGTAGTAAGTCAAGTGGAATAATTATCCATTTGATACTTTTGATAAAAACCATGGTTTAGTTAAAATCCATTTGTGCACATTAGGCAGGCATCTCATAATAGTAACTGAGTAAGATCTTTTTGTAATCCAGGTTAAAAAAAAAAGTTTTGTACAGCAGCTGCTGTAAATAGGTCTTTCCCTGTCAGACAAGCCAGGAAATTGGGGAAAAAGATATTATACATCTGGCCAATAGAAAAAGACAGTTAAGTGAAGGCCCGTCAGAGACGCTGTAAATAGGTCTTCCTCTGTTAGACAAGCCAGGAAATTGGGGAAATGATGGTGTCCAAGTACATACACATGTCTGGCATGTCTGGCGACGGGTATGCTTTTGAGTTGGTTAGAAGATGGTTTGGTTGTAATAATTGAAAAAAGTTCTACAGACTTTCTCATAATATGGAATACATCAGCAACTCCATTGAAATTGATAACTTGTTTAACTTGTATGGAAGCACAGGATGGTCTAGTTCAATCGAAACTACTTCCAATGGACTCTAAGTCTATTGGAAGAACATGGCACAATTAAAAACACTTGTTAAGTTAGAGCTACAGCAGGGTGAAAATTAGGGAAGTACATGAGGTTTATGAAGGTGGGGTGTATCCAACCAAAAATACAAAATTCTTGCTAAAATAGTAGTTTAGGCTTCACAGAGTGAATAGGGCAGATAACTTGACCTTTATACGTAGTAGTAGACCTTGCGAGCATTTAAAACCCAAATTTACTTGTTTCTAGTACTTTCTCTGCAAAATCACTATTCCATATTTATGAGCAAGTGTGTATCATACCTAAAAATGGCAAAATAATGAACAGCAAAAGCAGAAGAGAATATGGCAGGAGAAACAGCATTGCAGACTGAACTGCACTGGCAAACACGAGCAGTTATGTCCTACTAAAGTTAACAACCATCCGCAAAACTCGAGTACAGGAATAATAAGTACTGTGGTCAAATAAACAAGTAGGTATTCAAAGTTGTGTGTAGTTGTTTGTAAATCACAAAAAGGTGGTTATAAATGGCAAAAAACAACTGTGCAAAATACAATGATATATAATACAAAGATGACGAGGAAATTCAGCAAAAGCTTTTAGAAAGGTATACCTTATGATATACTGGTTACTTAGTAATATTTTAGAAGAGTGTTTTCAGTGATAGCAATTTATTCACTTTAAAGTCGAATTCAATATATCTTTAGCTGTTATTTCTAAGCATTTATTTATGGATTCCACGACTGTTGAGCAAGTGGATCCTAATAACACCCTTGCTATTTGGTAGTACAAAGATTTTTTGGTCATAGCTTTTCACATTTAAAGCCTCTCTCTTTGTGAATAATAATTGATGCTTATTTTTGAATACTTTTTTTTTTTGGTATGTGCTTTTGAAGTAGCTGTTAATTTTAGATGCACAATATTGCTTTTAATTAATGTTATTAGATGATGTTGATGCTCTGCTGAAACTGCTCCTTTTTTAAAAGGCAGTTCACTTTTAAAGCCTCACATTTAGCACGCTATTGTTTATGTTTGGCATGCGCTTTTGAAGTATCTCTTCATTTTTAGATTACTCATTCATCTCTTTCAATATTTTTGGATGATTATGCTGCTTCGATGCAACTGCTTTATTTTTGGAGAGTCCAGATTGTTTGTTGTTGATGCTAAGCCATTTTGTGCTCCCCTTTTCAAGCTGCTGTTATTTTTTTTAGTAATTTGTGTGGTATAGCTAACCTTGGCAGTATCATGGGATTCATGCCAGTGTGTGAATAGTGTTTCCAACGAGACTCGCTCGACACCTCTCGAGAATGGTCATGGGCTAGTGCACGAGAATCGAGAATCTCTTGAGAAATCTAGGACACTGTCCTTCCATTGGCACAATGATAAAGTAAGAGAGATTTAATCATGCAATGGATCAAATTTGTTGGCTTTTATGATATCTTCTGTAGTTTTAATGTTAATCTGTGTGTTTTGTTTCCTGTAAATCATAGCTAAACTTCCAGATATTATACAATTTTAAAACATGTGTACAAGTTCATCTTCAGCATTTATCAGGTATACAATGGGGATTATCATCAACAGATATTTAAATTGAACAATGAAGCAAGTACACAATAACAATAATATCAAGCAAAACAAAACAACAATCCAATGCTTTGTAACCGTTATAAACATTAAACATATGAACACCATGTCAAACAAAGATCAACATTTCAATTCTCGAGAATCGCTCAGCGAGACCAGAAAATGCTGAGTCATTAAAATCTCGAGACTTCTTGAGAATTCTGGCTGTCATTGGAAACACTACAATCATGCTTGTTCATCACAATGGAGATGTTTGCCTAGTTGATGATAAAAATGCTTCCAGATCCGTAAAATGTCTGTACTTTAAAAAAAAATCTGTTATAATGTATTGTTTTCATGATAACATCAGTCTGGGGTTATTTGCTTGTGTGAACCAGTGAAGATAGATGATTCTCCAGTGCTGTCATCTCTCTGTATGATTTATCTGGTGTGTATCAAAATTATGACTGATTGACAATGCTTGTAGGGAAGATAGACTTTAGAAGTATTCCAAAAATAACCATTTTGAAGGCAGCACTTACAAAATGTGTTTCTTGAGCACAGATTTGACTGAGTTATTATTATTTTTCAAAAGGAAAAAGGAAAAATGAGCTTGAGTGTAATTGTTGAGAGTAGTGTTCTGGACAAAAACATTGTAATTATGATACCTACTTTGAAGGATTGATGACAAGGAATTGTTTTTTTAATGTAGAATAATGTATCAAACATACAATATTCATAATCGTGTGTTTCATAACGCAAAAGGTGGACGGCAAGACAACCATTATGGATCAAAACTACCATAGGAATGGCGTGACTTATTAATTTTATACTTACATTAACCAACATTTTCATTTGCTCGTCACTAACTTCATCAGTAATGTTTTCTGTTTGTTTCTGAAATGAGTTTGATTAACTTGGTAATTAGTATCATGCATGGCAGACTCATTGTTCGCTTTATTGTCAATATTTCTGGGGAAACAGACAGTCAAATGACGGCATGTGCCTCAAAAGCAGCAAAGGTCTTCCTCTGTCAGACAAGCCCTTATACATCTTGCCAACAGAGACGGACAGTTAAATGAAGGCTTGTCACAGATGCTGTAAATAGGTCTTCCTATGTCAGACAAGCCAGGAAATTGAGGAAAATGATGTTATACATCTGGCCAACAGAAACGGACAGTCAAACGAAGGCTTGTAACAGATGCTGTAAATAGGTCTGGTCTTCTTCTGTTAGACAAGCAAGGAAATTGAGGAAAATTAAGGTATTCAACACATATCTGGCCTATGAAAGTGTAGTGGCCTGCATAATTATAACATAAAATTATCCTATTAAGAAGCAATTAAGATTTCAACTAAATCATTTACAGCTTCAATGGAAAAAAAAACTCTTTCTAATAATTTAAAGTATAATGGAGTTGTCATTTTCATTTAAGCATCAGCAACTAAGTAGGTTTGCTTAGATAAAAGACAATTAATTGCATTTTAGTTCAGCAAAAGATGACTGAAGCCAGACTATCGAATGCATATGGATTGATGGTATATATTTTTTTGTACACCGTGAACAAGCACAAGTCTAACAATTTCGTCTGGTAGATAGCTGGATAATTGAGACATCAAAATGGAGGCTTCAAATGCAGTGAGATTTTGCCTTTGTAGCTGATGTGATCTCATAACAATAAACTGTGTAATGACTTTCAAGGCTCTGCTTATGCGCCTTACACATCCTGGCTAATTACTTCAGTAGCATTAACACTTTGTGCTTGCTTGATCAATTTAGTGCATTGGGATTAGTTGTGGATTTTGGTCTCTGTGGAGGGACTCTATTTTGTTTGGTAATGCAGTTTTGGACTTCATACACTCATGTCATCCTTAAACTCTGCCAAAATTAACCAAGCCTTTCCTGTTTCACCAAAAAGCTATGATTAAAACATCCTCCTCTGTAAAAATGTCTATAGTCTGAAGTTAGTCATTTATCAGAATCTAAGAAATTATCAGTTGCACACTGACAGACATTGATAATGAGTGACTATTTAATTTCCCTGGGGTGGGGGGGGGGGGGTTTGAGATTGGTGGCAGTAATTATTTATATCATGAGCGAGAAGTCCCTGAATATTCATTCCACTAAATCAAACAACACTTTCTTATGAAATACCCCCACTGGATTGTTGTATTTATTTCAAGATTGCCCCAAAAGATTTGATTTATTTCACCAAAACTGAGCCAGAAATTATTTATTATAAAAAAAAAGAATCCAAGCCCCCCTTAACATTGAATGGTGGCCCCCTATGTTACTGATTGCACAGGATATCTTAAGTAAAGAGGTCACAGATCATGAGCACCTTGCTACTTATGAGATCACTAATAATGGATGGATGATTGGGGCTTTACGTCATGTATTTTTGCACTTGGTAGGCTAATTAGGACAGGAAGAGGACACGGAAAATAGTAGAAGGATGATTGAAACAGCTGTCCAACATAGGCCGAGGTGACCCGGTAAGAGCTGGATTCAAACCCTGGCCCAAGATCACTTATAAACAGAAACAGAAAATGTGTCTCTTTCAGATGAGTATCAGAGAGTGTTACTGGCTATCTGCCCAACAGCAGACCAGATCAAACTACTAAGGTGAATCCAAGTGGCTCTAACAATGTGGCGTTTGATCTTGATGACTTGGTCTCTGCCTTCCAGCAACAAACTTATAGCCCAGCTGCCCCATATGGCTGTATCAGACCTTGGCTTTCCAAATCACATGCAAAACGCAGCTGTAAAGTGCTTGTTCATGCTTGGCAACATGGAATCATCTGTTTCTCTGCAATGAACTTGTTCTTTAGTTCTTTAATGGTTAAGGTCAGGCTAACTGTTGCAAACTTGTGCACAATGTACAGTTGACGTGCGAGGCATGAAAGAGAACACATGAAGAAGGCATAGCATTGTAAGTGATCAAACATGAATATCCCTAAATGATGGACAAAAAAAGGAGTATAAAGGTATGCTAATTGAGAATTTCCATGATCACTGAACAACGTTCCGAGAAATGAATGAAAGACCTTCCAAAGAATCGCGTGCCCCCCAAGTGCCCCCCCCCCATTTGAGACCGCCCAGTTACGCCACTGCACCATTGTGACACCTACTGCATATTGGCCTACTCCCCTGATAGGGTCTTGGATTCAAGGCTCAACCAAACAAAGCATTGGTCGATTGGCCTGTGTTACAGCGAAACACTTTGATATAGAATTAAAATGGACTGTGGCACTGTGAAAATGGCACTTCATGACTCATGATAGCCGAAGAAGTGTCATCTTCTCTACTTTCAACATGGGAAACATAGAGGCTGTTTGATTAGTCATGATGAAGCATAAGCCATTTGACTTCTCATAACAAATTTTAGAGTGAAAATAAAATGAATAATCCTTTCGTTTGGCTGTCACCAACAAGTGGGATAAGTCTCCTTCAATCAAATTAACATTGAAAGTATTGGGTTTGATCACAACAAATCATCAGCATGATGACACATGAAGTGCCATTTTCACAGTGCCACAGTCCACTTTAATTCTATATCAAAGTGTTTCACTGTAATAAGTGACATTTAACTAAAAAGGTTGTCTCATTATTACAGACCTAATTCTGGGATCAGTTTGCTGCTTGTGCAATTGATTTTGCAGCCTGACCCTGACGGACAACAGTCTGGTGTACAGCAGGCAAGGTATCGAGGCTGCAGACTGAAGAAATTCTGACGTCTGACTTTTGCAACTACAGCTTGAGCCTGACCACAGTGTCCAATAATCCAAACAAGAGGATGTGCATGACTGATTTTTAAATTTTAGGCTCAGTTTCAACTAACCTCGTGCTTCAACTACATGTAGCCCTGGTCTGTCGTAAATTGGCAATTCTCACAGTTACTTGTACTCTCGTACAAAGTTCTTGTTCTACTTACTTATAAGTAGTTGTACAGTAAAACCCAAGATAAAGTATGAGTGCCCAGCAGGAAGGAAGAATCAACCAAACTTTACCATTTCACCTTTTGGCTACCCCTGAATCACTTCCTACCTTTACCAACTTGAAACTACCTTTTAATATTACATTAAAATTGCATATAAACAACACCAATTTAAACTTCACCACCCCATTGTGTTAGATTCATTTGATCTTGTGACGTTTTG
This sequence comes from Platynereis dumerilii, assembly GCA_026936325.1. Lineage (NCBI taxonomy): Eukaryota > Metazoa > Annelida > Polychaeta > Phyllodocida > Nereididae > Platynereis > Platynereis dumerilii. The sequence continues at coordinate 748,285 of JAPTHN010000113.1, read as the reverse complement.
CTAATTGCAAGGACATTATTAGCTGTCTCAATAGAGTTCTTAATAAGGTTGTAGTAAGAAGTCAAAGGTAGTCGTAAGGAGATTTGGGGTGGAGAGGAGAAAGGAGGGCAAAATAGGTAAACAGAGGACTTGAGATTGAAAACTTTCTTACATTATTTTGGGTCGTACTCACACTCAAGTGCATTAGGATGTAATCATACCCATGGCATTTATTATAATTATTGTGACCACCAGCATGGCTGTGGTCACTTAGAAATCGTACGATTCAACGCACATTTTTGCGGAGGAATAGAACAAGATCCACTTGATTGCCAGTCATGAAACTTGCTGTATGTACCTAACTTTACACTCCTTACTCGCGGCTCTTAAGACCCAATGCAAAAAAAGGGTATTTGATGCACTTTGGTAATTCAGGGTTTTTTAGTGGCACAGTCTACCTTATTGTTTTTTTATTGGCAACTGGTGTGTTTTGAGCCAGCCCCCAGACTTGTAGCTCTGCCATTGGTCTATATTTGATCAGACTCGATATGCATGACTGCCTTGGCTTATACTGAATGCCAGTGCAGGGGGATGTCTCAAAAGGAGCCAAACTCTGTATTTCCAAATAGTCCAGGGGGATGTCTCAAAAGCAGCCAAACTCTGTATTTCCAAATAAAATAAGTGGGGGCACCCAGTGGGATAGCCATAGGGTGGGGGCACCCCTGTGGGTTACCCAAAGGGTGGGGTTACCCCTGTGGGTTACCCAAAGGGTGGGGGCACCCCTGTGGGTGTAATGTTGCCAATGGGTGTAATGTTGCCAATGGCGTAATGTTGCCAATGGGTGTAATGTTGCCAATGGGTGTAATGTTGCCATGGGGAGTAATGTTGCCAATGGGTGTAATGTTGCCAATGGGTGTAATGTTGCCAATGTTTTAATGTTGCCAATGGATGTAATGTTGCCAATGGGTGTAATGTTACCAATTGTGTGATGTTGCCAATGGGTGTAATGTTGCCAATGGGTGTAATGTTGCCAATGGGTGTAATGTTGCAAATGGGTGTAATGTTGCCAATGGGTGTAATGTTGCCAATGGGTGTAATGTTGCCAATGGATGTAATGTTGCCAATGGTGTAATGTTGCCAATGGGTGTAATGTTGCCAGTTGGTGTAATGTTGCCAGTGGTGCAATGTTGCCAATGGGTGTAATCTTGCCAATGGAGGTAATATTGCCATTGCGTGTAATGTTGCCATTGGGTGTAATGTTGCCAACGGGTGTAATGTTGCCAATGGTGTAATGTTGCCAATGGGTGTAATGTTGCCAGTGGGTGTAATGTTGCCAGTGGTGCAATGTTGCCAATGGGTGTAACGTTGCCAATGGAGGTAATGTTGGCAATGGGTGTAATTTTGCCAATAGGTGTAGTGTTGCCAATGGGTGTAATGTTTCCAATGGTGTAATGTTGCCATTGCGTGTAATGTTGCCATTGGGTGTAATGTTGCCAATGGGTGTAATGTTGCCATTGGGTGTAATGTTGCCATTGGGAGTAATGTTGCCATTGGGTGTAATTTTGCCATTGGGTGTAATGTTGCCAATGGGTGTAATGTTGCCAAGGGTGTAATGTTGCCAAGGGTGTAGTGTTGCCAAGGGTGTACTGTTGCCAATGTGTGTAACGTTGCCAATGGGTGTAATGTTGCCAATTGTGTGATGTTGCCTATGGGTGTAATGTTGCCAATGGGTGTAATGTTGCTAATGGGTGTAATGTTGCCAAGGGTGTAATTTTGCCAAGGGTGTAATGTTACCAATGGGTGTAATGTTGCCAATGGGTGTAATGTTGCCAATGGGTGTCATTTTGCGATGGGTGTGATGTTGTCAATTGTGTGGTGCTGCCCATAGGTGTAATGATGCCAATGGGTGTAATGTTACCAAGGGGTGTACTGTTGCCATGGGTGTAATGTTGCCAATGGGTGTAATGTTGCCAATGGTGTAATGTTGGCCATTGTTGCAATGTTGCCAATGGGTGTAATGTTGCAAATGGGTGTAATGTTGCCAATGGGTGTAATGTTGCCAATGGGTGTAATGTTGCCAATGGATGTAATGTTGCCAATGGTGTAATGTTGCCAATGGGTGTAATGTTACCAATGAGTGTGATGTTGCCAATGGTGTAATGTTGCCAATGGGTGTAATACTGCCAATGGGTGTAATGTTGCCAATGGGTGTAATGTTGCCAATGGGTGTAACGTTGCCAATGGGTGTAACGTTGCCAATGGGTGTAATGTTGCCAATGGGTGTAATGTAACCAATGGTGTAATGTTGCCTGTGAGTCTAATGTTGCCAGTGGAGGTAATGTTGCCAATGGGTGTAATGTTGCCAATGGATGTAATGTTTACCAAGTGGTTGCACAGTATTTTAATGCGATGTCGTGCACTGGTAGCAGAGCTACGTTTGTGCATCTTATGCACTCCGTTCTAGTTTTTTTTTTTGGCCAATAATTTCTTGATCACTTTTGATGAAACAAATTCTTTCTGAACAGTCTGGTCTTCAAACACATAATTTCTGATGTAAGGGGGTGACCATTTCATATCCAGGGAGGGGGAGGGCTTGGAATTTTTTTTTAGTAAATAATTTCTTGCTCACTTCTGATGAAACAAATTCTTTCTGAACAGTCTGATCCTGAAATAAATCATTCCTGGTGGGGATACATTTAACAGCCTGGTGTTTCTAAGTTAGGGGCAACAATTTAATAATCAGGGGGACTTGGGGGGGATCTCAGCAGGAAATCTTTACTTATTTTTGTAAATCACTTCAATTATTTGGCCGACATCTTGTCCCTGTTGGACAGCAATCCATGGGCCAGACAATCCCTTGGCATATGCTGCATCTAGTTGTCACTGCTTAGCATAGAAAAACACATCATCTGGCATCTTTGGTATATTTGCACATGCTTGCACTTCATCATTATGAACAGTCAACATTTTGGAGCCACAAGACCAGCTTTTCAGAAACATAAACAGGTGAAGGGCCCTCTAGTGGCCAAAAATGTAACTATGACAGGTGAATTTGGAGATGGGCCCCCACTGAATTATATTGCACAACACAGCATCAGTGCCCTCTAGTGGTCATTTCTTGAACCACAGGCAAAGAGATCTTGCACTTGGTGACCCCAGACCAATTAAAGTTCAATGTCAAAGAAAGTCCTGATTGCATTTCTACATAATTATGGGATTTTCACTCAAAAACTCAATAAGGGATAGAATGAGTTATATTTTTGTCACTCAAATCTTGAGAAGCTTGACAAAAATGAATAACCAGAGGCCATGAAATACATAGCATGTTGTGCAGTATATAGTGATCATCCACTTCTGGCCTTAAGTAATTTTTGAGATTAAGGAGATTTACAATTGTTAATGCCTTAGTTAAAAAAAGCTCTAATCAATAGCCATAGACAAGGCTACTGACCAGTGTGCTGGTCATGCAGCCACTGAACCTTAAGAAAAGTCTGTGAACTTTGCACACCTGGTTGTGTTGGGGGTGTGGCCTAGTGAAGAAATGAGGCCTCTGATAGGCTAAGAGCTTTGGCTTTTCTGGGAAAGTTGGGTTGCTTGCTTTTGAGAAGGTCCCTCAAGTAAGGTCATGGGATCAGCTGAGTCAAAATATTGGGGGTCTTCTCAAAATATACATCTATTACTAGGCCTGCAGAATTAGTTGTGTAAACAGAATAAAAGATGCATTGAATGTGTGATTTCCACTGGCAATTGGTGACACAATGAGAGCTCACTTCGTGCATACAGGTATGTAAACATTCCTAATTAATCTTTGCAGTGTTCAGGAAGAATTTATGGCTTGCATATATACATGTATGCACAGTATGCATTATCATGGCTTCAGAAGGTGCATGCTGTAGGCCCAATCAACAATCAACACTTCAACAACAATAATCACAACATCTGGGCAGTTGAATAGGCCTATGAAACTATTATTACTCACTTACTTGTACAGGTTTAATTGTCCCTCTACAAAATTAATCAGCTGATCTGCTTGACATCAAATTGATGATGCAATACGGCTTCCCTTATCTATCTATCTATCTATCTATCTATCTATCTATCTATCTATCTATCTATCTATCTATCTATCTGTTTAGCTTTCTATCTGTCTATCTATCATCCTACTGTAAATTCATGGACCCCTTCGTCTTAACCAGCCAGACAGGGGTGCCCATCGACTAAAACTTGCATGCTACCTTTTCTTATCCGCAAGAAGGACATCTATAGGCTGGGTTTTATGGTCAAAATTAAAATTTTAATATTTTTCCCCACTCTCACCCCCATTTCACGGGTATTATGCTAGTAAGCTATAATGTACATAAGCCCAAAGTGACTTTTGTTCAGGGGGGGGGGGGCTGGTAGGGTGTGTGGACACTGGACAGTGACCTTTCCCATACAAAAAGCCGGCCACAGAGACTTACCCCAGCAGCAGCTGGCAGAGAGGAAGGGGGGGGGGTTGTCAAGTGAGTTTTGATTAATATTATTTGTAGAAATTATTACATCTTTGGGTAGTCAGTATTAAAAATTTTATATGATCTGACTTGTAATTCTTCAGAGCATGGATTAAATAGCCTGGCCTGATTATCAAATTATATGTTCACTATACCTTGTTCCTCATGCCATGTAAACAAACTTATCAGTCTGAGCGCTCTGTCTCCCTTTAGATAAAAAATTTATAATCAAGAAAAAAGTGAAACAGAAACATTGAAATGGTCTTAAGAGGGGGGGGGGCAGTCCAATTTTGACACCTCATGTGTCAAAATGATTCATCTGGAAATTTATAGGCCTACATTTAAGATTTTTGCTTTGCACTGATGTAATGATGAGCAGGCAATCAACACTTGAAGCACAATATAATTTTCGCCAAAAAGTTGAGGGTCTTCTCAAAACATACATTTGCCTGTTACTATCCAAATTAATTTTGTATAGGCTTATTAAATCCCACTTTTATTTGCTTAGCTTTGCATGTGTTGTGTTAAATTGGAATTTGGCCTGCATCTTCCAAATATGACACTTATTGCTGTTTAGATAGTTCAGGAATAGGTTTGAATTGGAATATAGAAGTGTGGTGGCTTCAAAGAGGCAATTGAGTATGGCAATTACTGGCAATTACCAGTGCCTGGGACCAAGATAAACCCCTGGGAAACCCATCCGTGTGTGCGTAAAAAAATCGCTCCCTGTCTGATTTCGGAATTCCACGCAGGTGAACATGGACACGGAGTGGACCAAAGAATAGCATGTAGTGCAATTAATTGTTGTTCTATTTTACACGCACACGGTGCATGCAACTCAGAGCATGCAGCACGGACAAATGGGTAGTCCCCTTTATGCATTACTGCACTGCAGCACGGCACTGAATTACAACAATGCATTACAGCACTGCATTACAGAACTGCATCACAACACTGCATTGTATTACCTGAGTTACCTCTCCTGCACCGCTTTGCATTACTGCAATGCATTACTGGATTGTATTACTGCACTGCATAGCATTACAGCACTGCATCACTGCACTACCTTACAACAATGCATTATTGCACTGCATTACAAAAATTCATCAATGTATTGCATTACGGCACTGCATTAACAGAGCACTGACCTGAGCGTTTTGTTGCAGTGCTACAATGTTTGATATATAGACGGAGCCATGCGAATCTGGTACCATATATACTCGAATAGAGGCTACAGGAATAAAGGCCCAGTGAATTAAGGCCCAACTTCAATTTGAATTAAGCCATCTCAAACAGAGGCCCCCTCATATAAAGTACCATGTCAAGTAGAGGCCCCAATTGAATAGACTCAATGGGCTCCACTCTGATGAAGACTGCACTCAAAGAGAGACCCCCTCAAATACAAGCTCCCTTTTAATAGAGGCCCCACTTCCATACAGGTCCATTGAATAGAGCCCCTCCCCTCGAATAAAGGCCTCAAATAATGCACCCCTTGCATAAGGTCAAGTCCCAACTTGCATAGAGGCCCCCCTCGAATAAAGGCCCCACTAGAATAGAGGCCCATCTTGAATATATGCCCCCCCATTGAATAGAGGACCCCTTGAATATAAGCCTCTCTGAAATAAAAGACCCCCTTGAGAAGAGGTCCGTTTGAATAAAGGACCCCTCTTCATCTGAGACATAGATGGCAGTGAATATATATTACCACTATTATGCAACTGGCCACCACTGAAAAGGAAAACCACGGAAAACCACAGCATATGAACTTGGCTGGCATTGCCATTTACTGATTTTGCTGTCAATTGCCTGTTTGAAGGAATAATGCGCTATATATATATAGTCCATCTGGTGGTCACATTAACATCGCTTGCGATTCTAGTTGGTGAGGTCTTTGAGGCATATCATCACCAAGTACAAGTACTTCTCTTCTGTATTCTCATCATCGAGGAACCAATAATCAGCTGCTTGTTGAATATTTCATGAGTTTTGATGACGTATGCATGAATGTAATCATGTACCTCAATCAATGCATAATTGTAGATCTTGACAAGTTTCTAATTAAAGGTTTCATGAAGTCAATACATACTGCTTAAGAACTATTGAATATCATTACTAGAAATAGGTTAAATGGAAAGAATCGACATTTGCAGAGAAAGACAGCTAGCTGAAGACTCTGACAAAAATCCACTTGAGCTGCCACTGTCCGACACTCTAAAAAATTTCAGACAAAATTGGTTTTTTAGATTCAAAATGGTTTTTTGAAAAACCGAATTTCAATGCATAAAACCAACATGGATTTTTTTAAAAATCCATGTTGGTTTTGCATTGAAATTTGGTATTTCAAAAAACCATTTTGAATCTAAAAAACCAATTTTGTCCCGACATTTTTTAGAGTGTATACTGATATAAATCTCCACTTTCTGGACTGGCGCAGTCGATCTGATGTAACATAATAGATCATGCCTTACTTAGGTGGTTAGACCTGAATAATGAGGAAAAAATGTACTTCAAAAATTTATTAGACATCACCAAGATACTTATACCGTTGGAAAAGCAGGGATCTAATTGACATTAGACGTCACCAAGATACTTACACCATTGGAACAGCAGGGATCGAACTGACAACCTATGCATGTTAGCGCCCTGCTAAGGACTAACACTGTTATTACAGATCTCGTATAAGTGTGTCATGTTCCATGTGAATATATGCTCAGATGATGTCAGTATGGCAATACTGACATCACTATTGGTACTCCAAGCTTGAGTGTTGATTCCAACTGCTACCAACAAGTCGGGCTTATGGGCTGTCTAAGTGTGAATAACAATTGATTAATCTGCATTCATTGGTATGGTTGTTTGATTCAGTTGGAGCAGGTGAAACTGATATGTTTGAGCCACTTGCTTGATCCATCATAGACATTCATGGTGGTCCTGTTGTGAAATTTCTCCTTGAGGGCAGCACCTTGTGGCTTTTCAGCCTTTTAAGTGAGATCTGCGCCAAAGAAACTGTTCAGAATTGATAACTGGAATGGGGATGATGGGGAGATTTTTTGGAAGTGAATGTGGCGGTGTTGCACGGGCATACTAGAGGACAAAGCAGCACATGATAACCTCTCAGACCAAAAAATGAATGTGAGAGTGAATGAATTTGTTTTTTTTGTAAAAGTGCTAAAACTGATAGCAGTTATACACAAAATCCATGCATCATACATAGCTGGATATTGTAACTTTTGGATTTATTCAAAACATCAAACTGAATAATCAATGTTGAGCAACAATCTAACAGCTTATTGTGGATTTGTAATGGTGTGATCAGTATGGGTTCAAAATGACACACATGAAACTGCGAAATATACCGATTGTGAAATCATTATGCTGATACTGACATCACAAGAGCACTGTCGCAGTTGAAAAGAACATGGCACACCTATACGAAATCTGTAATAACAACTGCACACAAACAATCAGATTATTGTTTATTTTTCAAAAATTATAAGTTAAAAGGTATAATAGAAGCATATGATGTCTTAGTCAGTTAGACACCTCATTTTTAGGTTTTAATATGCATTTTTATCTGTAGAGGTTTGTCATAATTTTAGTTTGAAGTCAAATAAAATTTCCAAAAAAGAATAGATTATATTGTGTAGAAGCCACACAGATCACCAAACCTACAGTGTTAATGGCTGTTGAAGAAGACCTGCTGCAGCTTTTCTGGCAGTTGAAGAAGACCTGCTGGTGTTTTGGTATTCCGTAGAGCTTTGCCAATTACTGGCCAAATGATTTTAATTCAATTGAAGTCAGACAAATCAGCATTTCATTAACAACCTCAGTGTAGACAACCATATGAAAAGCATGACAAGAACACTCGAGTGTTGCGATGCACACTTGCTCCTCCTACGCTTGTCAACTGCACTCAGTCTTACAAGTGCATTCATTACACCCACAAAATATTGAAGACATGTTCATCGTTTTGCTTACTTTCTCAATCATTTCTGATTGTGGATCGATGTTTTTTTAAGACACAGCCAAAGAAATCGCCAATCCTGATTAGTGTAATCTAAATTGCATGTAAGAAATGTATGTTTAAAATAAACATTTGAAGCTTTTGCCTCATATTACACAGGAAGTTTATAAGGACATGAGCAATCATTTGATTAGTCTGTTTTACACAAACCTTTTGAGAGTGGCTATAAGAAACTTGTTATATAGCCACCACTGCCTCAGAATATCTTAGAGATTACACAAGTGCACTGCATCAGGGGGGAATCCAGAAAATACCGGTGGGGGGGTCTATCAGGCTATCGCCTCACGGAACGTATAATTCGCGACATAACGCGACTGCGCGCAGATAAAATTATCATGTAAAAATATATAAATTTTGGTCTGGTGTGGGGGATGCATCATAAACTTCCAATTATTAAATTACCATTGAGGCAGCTACCTCGAGTAACAGCTTATGTTTTTGATCTACTAGCGTGTAGAAACATGTAAGAAATCATCGAAATGTTTTAAAGATTCGCTTTTGTTCATCACATCCATTCACTCTTTTTTTGATGAACTGGCTTAAGAACTGCACAGTATCCCAGAGTATAGCTCAGAGACCAATCACCAGGTGGCGTGCTGATACAATACCTCCTATTGTTCACTGGTGGCATCTAATCTGTTGCTATGGCACCCTTGCATGCATCAGATCATCTCTCTTATTTTGCTTCTATGCTCTTTTTTTCTTGAATCTTCTCTGCCGTCACCATACTTTCTCCACTTTGTCTTTTAAAACATCTGAAGAAAAAACCAAATGCTTTTTCTCTTTGACAATTTCTTATTTTGTTCTCATAGGCCACTTTGATCTTTTCTTGGCATTTGCCTTTCATCTTTTACTTTCCTGTCAATTCACCATTTATTGGTTCCGTGACAACGCAAGATACAGTTTTATGGTCACCAGCATAACGTGAGCACCTTACACTACAGCCAAATGCATTTTCCTAGCAGATGTGTGCACTTACACGCCTCAGCATTCAATCACTTGTTAGTAAAATGGCAACAGTTAATTTCTATTAAATTTTTTTTATTGAAAATTGCTTTTAACATGACATGAAATCCACAGAAATGTGGACAAACCAATGAAATATTAAAATACAGGTAAATGTCTGGAAATAGGTGATAAATGATAGATAAAAACCTATATTTTGGACTTCCGGTAATTTTAATCATTTTGGAGTATGGGATCCCCTGTTTTTGAGCCGACATTGTACATGACATCACACCAAAATCTGCACAACAGCAAAAGGGGATGGACACATCATCTTTCATGAAGGATAATTTAAGTTATTTTCACTTCTCCTGGTCACTCAGCATATCATTTTGTGGAGAATGACAATATTTATCATTTTTAAATATTTTGCGCAACCATGTCATGCAGTATAATGAGTTATTCCGACTGCAAAAAGGGTCCAGGATGAGTTATAGTCATGTCATTCCGTCACAAAAATAACCTTATTATTGTTGTCCTGTATAGCATGTATAGTTTAGAGATGTATAAAAGTTAAATTTTACAATGAGACCACAACAGAAAAATATTTCAGCTGGTTTCCATTAAATTTGTGGTACGTTAGTCTTCCTAGCTACCCTGTACGGAATGACATTTTGGCTGTGACGGAATGACACATTATGTGATGGAATGACACCACAGCTGAAAATTATAGGCCTGCTGTGGTCCATTTCTCCCATGGCTACTAATATTGCTTCAGCAAACTATTTCTGAAATGCCTGATTCAAAATTTAATGAATAAAGCTGACAGCAAACTTTATTTAAACACAACTTGGTTTGTGTGACGGAATGACACATTCTAGTCATATCATTCTGCCAAAATGTTAACCTTCTTTTTGTTGTCCTGTGTAGTATGCAAAACTTGGGGGTGTATCAAAGTTAAATACTACAATGAGGCAAAAGTAGAAAAGAATTCTTTCTTGTTTTTACACATTTGTGGTCAAGTAGTATTCCTAGCTACACCAAATAAGATGCCATTATGGCTGTGACGGAATGACGCAATACGCGACAGTGTAATTGAAAAAATGTTGTATACCTGCAATATAATTGCAGATTCCACTGATGATGACATCAATGAAATCTCCTATGATGTATTGTTTGATAATGAAATACATTTATGAGGTTGGTGGAACAGATTTGAGCCATAAACAGATAACAAAATTTCACATTATTGACAATTGACTGAGCAGAATTGACACCAAAATGCTGTTGTCACAACACAACATGTATTAGTAGTTAGTACATGTGTATGTATTGCATTGGAATCTTAATAGTTGTAATTGCAATTGAATTACTTATTTTGTCCCTTTGAAAGTGCAAAGTTAATCCTATTAATATTTGTCTAGTCAAGCCACAATCACCTGATAGGTCATTGCAACTGTCATTCCGTCACAATGCTCCTGGCTAGTGTATGTCTTGATACCAACACAAAAACAGTTGAAAAGTTCACAATTTTTGAATGACAGAAAAGCTCACTTTATAGACTTTGTTAAGCGTGCAAATCTATGTGGTAACACAAATATTGGAAGAATATGTACAACAAATTCAAATAAAATTGATATTTTCTTTCACTGTCATTCCGTCACAGCAGCAGATACACTTCAAGCATATAGCAAGATATACAAATGTTTATATTGTTAAAATTTAACTTTTGAATATGTTCCACTACATCTATTATGCATGTATACCCAGTTTGGTGTGTGTCACCCGATTACCTGATGGAAAAATATAAAAGAAATACATGCTATTATTTGTTTATTGGTCCTGTCATTCCGTCACAAATTAGATCTGGCAACTGTCATTCCGTCACACTACCTATGGTTGGTATATCTCATTGCTCTAACACAGAAACTGATGAAACTTCATAATTTCTAAATGAAAGACAAGCTAAGAATATGTGCTTTGAAAATTAACCAAACTGTATAGTAAAAACACATAAGATGAGCAGTTAAAATGAATTATTTGAGATGAGGAAATTCTTATGTCCATTTCACTGTCATTCCATCACAACAGTGAATACGCATCATATCTTTTTTACAGCCCTTTATATGAATTTGCATTCAGCAAAAATGTCACATATCAAATGTGTCTTAATAAAATATGCATACTTATCAGCCCTCCCTCACGTTATTTTTTGTGTTTTTAAGGGAAGAAGATACAATTGATGTTCATTTTTGTCATTCCGTCACCGTGGACTTCATGATGAACGATGTTAATGGAGGACGGCTCGCTACTCATGTGAAATGGTTGTTAACGCCATAGAAATACATAGAACGGACATGAGGCTCTGGCAGATGAAGCAACCAAATCCACCATCTTGGAACTGCCCTGCATCCTGAAACAATGGTATCGTGACGTCACCAATAACAGTGATGTCACTTTAAACAATGGCATGACGTCACATCATAATTAGTCTATTGTGATGTCATGTCTCAGGGCAGTTCCAATATGGTAGATTTGGTGACCTCATCTTGAGGTGGCTTCATACAGCCTCATGTCCGTTCTATGTATTTCTATGGTTAACGCACATTCACGCGCAGCCAGGCAGGCCCTATCTATCGTAACGTCACCATTGCAGCAGAGCTCTGCTGTCTCTGCTTCATCATCTTTTTCAATTTTGAGAATTTCATGGGACGGCCGCTTCGTTTTCGATTTGTGCCACTGCTATTAGGGTTAGAGACTTTTCGTTTGAAGCATTAGATGCGCTATGAAGAGGACTACGTACAGCCGGAGTTTCGGATTGATACTCAGAATAGAAAATTTTTACAGGCGATTTACGGCACGCATGTCTAATTTCGCAAACATGACTTTGTTATATAAATACATTTTTATATCAATTTCCAGGCCCGTTGGAAGCATTGTCAGTATCATTATATTGTTCCTCACTTAATTTGGAAACAGATGATAAAGAAATAGAAAATTCTATCTCGTCTTTTTTTTTTTAGCGCTATGATTCATAAAAAGATAAAAATTTTCAAAATCAAAACTTTTGTTTCGAACCACTAGAAAATTTCTTTAAACTAAATATATCTCTCTGAAATTTTCATCGGCTTTTCCATAAAACTGTCCTCTTTAATTCCATGCTTCATTTGATAACATAGGATGAATGGCCACTGAATGGCAGGGAAAACTTCAAAGTAAAAAAATTAAGAAAAAAATTGAGTTTTTCAGGTTTGCATGGATTGACTTTCTTTAATATAACCTCAAATATTTTGAAAGAAAGGCTGGTAGCGACCACTTTTGTTTGTATATCCTTGCTATAAACTATATTCTGGATCATTTAAAACTATTTTTAAGAAATCCTATCTTGGAAAGTTCATGAGTATCGAGCCACCTTAATGTGTTACACTTTTGTTTTAAGTCTAAGTGCATTGTAAAGGTTAATACTGCAGAAAAACATCCTAAAACTTAAGGACTTCGTGTACAATGTAGTGCAAAAATTATTTTTTTTTTCAAAACCTAACCATACCATCAGGGAGACTCTAACAAATTCACGCTCTGTCGGACAATTGCTTCAATACATTTTATTCCCAGGAAAGATTTGGGGAAATCTCAGAACTAATAAGTAGACACATCAAAATTTGGAAAGTTAATTATTGACTGCTTTTTGCTTATTGCAAAAAGTGCCTCAATATCAATTTGGGTTTAATTGCTTGAGCTATTCTTGGACAAGTCTTCTCCCTACGCTGTTCTTGGGGAAGTTCTCCCCTGGCCATTGTATTTTGATACATCGACTTGACAGCCTTACAACCTTGCTCAACAATAGAGGATGCAATTAGATGCCACTCCACTCTAACACCATTAGACAGGGTTCTTGCACCTCTGTGATAATGGATAGTGAAGGAGGAAATGATATTTTCTTGCATAAATTCTTAATGTTTTGACCAAATCATGATTATTATAGTGGTAGCATTTTTTTGCATAAACTCTTAATATCATTTTACAAACTCATGCTCTGGTTGGTTAATGCACCTTTGAGCTTTTTTAGGACTACACTGCTATTCCTTCAAATGCTGCTGTATTAAAGGTTCTGTGTATTTCATCCAAATTTTCGGCATAAGGCTTCCAAGAAAATATGTCAAGGAAAAAAAAAATTTTCAGGGGGGGGGCACTGTATTTTTTTAATAGTAAAAATGCTATTTTTGGCTTAAAATATGAAGAAAAACTTCAAAGAAGGCCGAGGGATGAGTTTTAATGGCAGAAAGGCAAATGAGGTGTCAAAGAAAGCAGAAAAGCAGTGCTACAAGATGATGCAGGCGCTTTTTTGCAATTTTAATTTTAATCCCTGTTCCATGGGGTTTTAGTTGAAACTGAGCCATTTTTGGCATCTTTATTGGGAATAAAAAATGCTCAGGCCAAAATTCAAAAAAGTGCCTCCAGGATCATATAGTGCTATTTCTCTTCTTTCATTTGACACCTTATTTGCATTTCTACTATTATTATCGTTTTCATAGCTACATGTTTTTCAAGTTTGCAATTTGCTTCATTCCAAAACTATGATGTCAGAGATTAGTTGATTAATTTTGTTTTTTACAAGCACAGATTTCAGGAAACTGACAAATTGCAGTGACACATGGAAGATGTATGTTTCACTATGCACTGTAACTGAACCAAACAGACTACTAAGCCTCAAAGGAGAGTTGCAATTACTTACAAAAATGTTGTTTGAAATTGTAATCACTGGTGTCTTGTGAAACACAACAACACATTTTGTTTGGAAAACAATGAGGTGCAACACTCAGCTTGGACATGCGTTGTTTGTTGTGGTTGTACACAAATAGTAACATTGCCTAACAGTATTAAATTCCTTTGTCATTAACTGTGATGTCAAACTCTGAACTGATATGTCACAGATTGAAGATTAGACCAATCACATTGACAGATACCCGATGATGTCACGGTTTAACTGCAAAACGAAGTTTTCAAAAAACACGTAGCTATGAAAACGATAATAAATTCATCCCTCGGTCTCTATTTTAGTGTTTTTATCAGATTTTCAAAATAGCATTTTTTCCTATTAAAAGATGCAGTGACCCCCCCGAAAATTTTTTTTTCCCTGACATGTTTTAGTAGACTCCTGATGCCGAAAATTTGGAGTAAAACTGCACAACCCTGTCAGCGTGCCTCGGCGGTCCAGCGTCTGCCCGGCGTCGGTCCGATGTCAGCAGCATCGGACCGGCTTTGGGCCGACGTTTGGCCGCCAAGGCACGCTGATAGGGTAATTGCCTTTAATTGAGCATCATTTAAGAGCATTTCAGTCCTGTCCAAAAAAGCTGACAGTGCATTAACCAACCAGAGCGGTTAGCTGCTAACTTAATTAAGGAAAAAATGAAATGTATGAACAACATTTTGTATTCAGGAAGTATTAGTATTAAATACACAAGGCCCCCCACTGGTTTGGTTTTAATAAGGCATCGTTCTTGAGACATTTTGTAAATTAGTTGCCATTTTTGACTGGTGTACCTCACAACCCTCACAAACTGGAATGACAGCAGAATAAGTCCAATGTGATTCAATTTTGAATTTACAGGAAATTGAGATTCTTTCGCATACAGATTTATATTGTGGCAACCATGTGAATGTATTATGGAATCACAATATGGATAGAGTCAACATTTTAGGCCAAATTAGTCAACAGTGTACTGTGATACGTTCTGAGTTGCCAGAGTTTGATTGCGTAAAAGTATAGTGCAAGAGGGCGGCCAGCAATGGGGCTTTCTGTCCTTAATTTTTGCACCATTGAAGGTGCAAAGGAGAGAATGGGGCTAACACAACTATGTGAGGTAGATGCTGCTCCATCAAGCATGATGTCAAGCCCCTGTATGACCTAAATGGTATTTAAATAAAAGACTAAAAAGAAAGGTGGAGAATGAGCTGGGCCCAGAGCAAGTCAGGAAAACAATGGAAACAAGAAAAAAGCAAGGCTACGGAGTTGGGTATTAAGGGAACCGACTCCGATTCCCGACACCTTTGGCTTTCTGACAAACTACTCCAACTCGTGACTCCTCTTATTGGCATTGCATACAAGTATAACATGGTTAACAGGACAGAAAAAGTAATTCCACAAAGTTTTTATATGATTTTGTATATGAACACTTCTTCAGGAATTTTTGTGCAAAATTTGGGGACACATTTCACATTTTTGTAACAGAGTTTTTGTAAATTATAGTTATTGTTTTTTGGAGTCAGGAGTTACCAATTTATTTTTCAACTCTGACTTCGACTCCAGTGAAAGTCAAACTTCAACTCCGACCCCAACTAAAAACCTCCGACTCCACGACTTTGACTTCTGACTGCGACTCCTGACTCCAACTCCGACTCCAAAGCCCTTAAAAAAAGTACAGTACAATGATTTGCAAAGGAAAAATGAAAATATCTACACTATGACTATACTATATTTATGGTTTGTACTATACCTGAGAGAGACAAGTTCATAGGCTTGGGAGCAACTACAAAGGGTGTTTGGTTACTTTGAAGGGTGTTAGAATTATTAATATTTTATGAACTCTACTGCGGTAAAAGAGACAGGGACTGTTGAGGATCATGCATATTCAAAGTCCACTTAACCTGGCGTTTCGCCCGAGCTCTTCCGAGAGTCCTCCACAAAGCCACTTGGATCCTCAAACTAACAATACTACATTCATATGAGCCGACGTGGTTTAGTATCTGATGTCTGTAAGTCTAAATGCAGGACCAGAAGTAAGCCAAAATGTGATAGACAGATTAAGTCCAACACTATGGAAAAAACATCAAAAGGCCCTCTTGATAACTGGGGCTACTCAGCTCAACTCACTGACACTGCCAGACCACTACTCAAATGTTGCTCAAAATTACGTGAGGTGGACGCTGCCCAATGAAGCGTGAAACATGTAATCACAGAGTGGACGCTGGGATAGAAAAAAAAATTCTGCAGGTCGAAATTTTTGGGCTACAGTCTGCGTCAGGAATAACAAGCTTATCACAGAGTGCACCCAGATACATCGTAACCACAGCACTATGTACACGTGCACACAACGTGCGTATACTATGTGTCACCATGGATACATGCAACAAGTTGCCGTGAACTTTGTGTACTGTCTCCGTTGAGTTGGTGGGCAGTCCACGTGCACTGCAGGTTAAAATTTACATTGCCAAGCAACAGAGCCTCTTGTTCCCGTACAGTACACGTCGCCATGGCGATAGTTGGTGTCTGATTGTGACAGAGAGACTGAATAAGAAAACAGCTCAGTTGTGAAGTCATTAATTCATTTTGTTTATAACGCAAGGCAATGCCCTGCATCGCACTGTGGACGCCAAGTTGACCCAGGCCTTTCACGGATGAATGCACATGACTGTCAACAATTTTGCTCTGCCCCTGACGCATACTGGTGTCAATTCAAAATCGTGGAGATGTGAACCAGGCTTAAAGCAATGATGGTAACAAGAGAGCAATAACTCTGTCTTTGCCTGCAGATGATTACTGTTTTACTGTTTGCCTTGCGGACTTTCATGACTTCAGCAAGGCAATTCTGTTCATGTAGATTATAAACGTATACAACCGGCCTTCGAATAAAAGCATCATAGCCGATTTGAAACAGACTTAGCATATCAGAAAGAAAACTTGGCAGCACTCTTTCTAAAATTATGTAAGGTACAGACAATTCCGAGGGGAGCCAGCAAGGGCTGCTTATTGTATTCTTTAGGGGTTGTCCTATAATACAAGAACCATTGCAGAAGTAGGTAGTACCTACTAGGTACCATAGATATCTCCATATCTCTAGTTTACATTGTAGATTGTAAAATTACTTGTTAAAAATTACTGGTGAGAAGTAGCAGTCTGTTTAAGTGATTTAGCTGTATGTTGATGTAATAATGGGATTGTAACCATAAAATGAAGACGTTTTTGTACTGTTTCATATCCTGTACCAAAACAGGTCTATTTTCCTTTTTACTTGTCTCAGCAGCAACTAAGATCCGCTGAGTCACACTGATGAAGACCACTTTTGTGGTGCTTTGGTTTCTCAATGGTCATTTTCCAGCACACTGGCTGCTCCAATAAGAGAAGGTCTCTCTAATAGAGGGAGACAGGCCCTTAACAGTTGTCAAGTGGTTTTCAGCAGAAAAAAAAGTCCGTCCATGTAGGGTTCATATGGACACTATATGGAGCGTTCATATACAAGTTGTTATTGCAGATAGTAGTCTTTTAAAAGACTGCAATTTAATCGAAATACCTTCTCTTTAGTACCGAGACTCCTCTGTGGATGTTTAGAAATTAGAACAGTGGTAAAGTATAATTTTTGTTGGGAAAATGGTCTTTCCACACAAGGTACAGTACAAATTTCTAAAAGTGGCTCGTCATTTAAAATCTAGCCTTAGCTATCTATCCATAGCCATTCCAAGCTAAACTGAGCTACACTTATCCATAGCTAGCCATAGCTATCCGCAATTACTATTATTTAAACAAGGGGTAAATAGATTGCAGTGTATACAAAAGAATAAAAATGGATAGCTAGGGATAGATATGGATAAGACTAGTAATGAATAGCTACAGTCAGCTTAGTTGAGCCACATTTAGAAATTTGTACTGTAGTAGTCGCGAGGAACAAGATTTGGGCAAAATGCACAAACAGTCTGCTTTATGGTACCTTTTTCTACTTGAATGAAACTCTACTGCTCTAACTAATTACTACATTGTTATTTTTCTCGCAACAGGGATACCTTTTTCAAAAATTCCACTTCATGACCACAAAAGAGTTGTCTCACATTCAGGGTGTCTGCCAATCCCGGAAAAGCCTGGAAAAGCCCGGAATTCGGTTTCTCAATTTCCAGGCCTTGAAAAGCCTGGAAAAACCAGCATTTTGAAAAAAAGGCCTGGAAAAGCCTGGAATTTAGTCTGTATGGAAATAAAAATAGTCCACTGCAAAATTTTTGGCAATTTTTAGCGATGATAGGACCAAAGGACGAATGTCGTGTTCAGAAAAAAAAGTTTGTATCGTGTGGTTAATTGGTCAGTTCCTCAACTAATTGGCCTGGAATTTTGGTAAACTTGGCCTGGAAAAGCCTGGAAAAAGCCTGGAATTTGGTTTCAAAAAAGCTGTAGACACCCTGCACATTGAAAGGCTACTGTAGTACAAAGCAATCTTCTAAAATGTAATTGGAGCTTCTTTGGAGTTCAGAAAGTCCTCCAGAGGCCCAATATAGGGCAACATATCTCTGTATGATGATACCGTACATCAACTTAAGTCAGAAATATTGCAGATGTGCTACCGCATTGAGTGGCTCATTTGTCAATGTCACAAACACAGGGCAATCAATGTCCCCAGGGGCACTTAATTTGGCTCATGGCTCTGTGTAAACGCATCTGTCTCCCTGATTTAGCAAACGTGCCCTGTTCTGCTTGTGTCATCCCAACTAGACCTATTAATTTGCTTAATATCACACAGCTTGAAAGAGCTCACTATATGGACTGTTCTTCTTTTGTCATTCAGATTAGACCTATTAATATGCCTAATATATTACAGGGTCAAAGACCTGTCTGTACAGACTGATGGTTCTCCGATATGCTTCCTTCTAATTTTCTCAATTTCCGTCCTCTATGATACCTGTACAATACTGCTTCACGCAGTGTTCAATTTATTTTATTCCTTCTTTTGGCGGTGGTTCTGACTTGTTTTTGATGAATATGCATAGTGATATCATATGGCTTCAATGTTAGCTGCATAGACTAATTGTCACTTGTTCTTACTAGACCAGATAATTTCCATATGAGAATTAATATCTGTCTCTAAGGGTTGTTATACTTAGCAGACCTTGTATAAATGATAGACCTACTCTCATTTGTTGTGATTGACATAAACTGATAAATGATATAGCATCACTCCATCTAAATGTTCTGTTCACAAACCATTGGAGAAGTTTATGCATGTTGTCTTCAGGGAATTGTCAGAATTGATTAATGTCTATACCATGCCAAGAACATACCGTAAATATTCCCTAATGACTTCATAACGTCAGGGTGGGCTTCAGTTTGGCTATCATCAATAACATCAACATTCGCTTGTTGTTTACCAATTAACTTGGAAACGTCAATAACACTCAGTTTGTAAAGCACGGTAATTGACATTTTTATGACGGCACGCTTCCATACATGTACTTGTTAAGAGAAGCTTGTCTCATAATTATAGATCTTTTAAAATGTTGAGAATGTACTAGCAGTGACATTAATTGAAAAGCTATTACAATCATGTCATGCATTTGTTCTGATTAACTCCAGTACATGTGTTGTGAGCTCTTGTCTATATATATATATGTGTCAAACCTAGCATAGCTGATTCACCCCCTGGAAATTATGTGAGACCGAAATCCAGCAAATAGAGTGCCTTTCAATTTAGAAGATATTTGTTAAAAACAGTTGTCTGACTCGCGACAGCAGCATTAGAGATGAAACTTTTCACTGGGTAGTCTAATTCAACATATTAGACTTGTCATATCCCAGGGCTGTCGAAGTATCCACAGTCAGTCGTACAGTGGACCTAATATTGGAATGGCATGGATGTCCTCAGTCCACAGCCTTGGGGTGGAACTTTATGGTTTTGAATTCCGATCCATAGTGTTGCATTATAAGATGATAAGAAGGAGAAAACTCAAGGGACACTTTCCATTTTCCGTGAAACACGAAGGCTTCTTCACAGCCAAAAATCTATACTGGAGAGCAAACTTGTTTTTTATGGCTCTCTTCATCGACAAAACAGCCAATAGTTGTCGTGTACACTTTGGGACAAATCAAAATGTATGGGAAGAGTCACGTTCCAGTGTCCACTCTTATTACTCAGTCACAAGAGTGGTGACAGATAGGGGCTGCCAAGAGAGGCCACATTGAACTGACACAGAAGTCTACTCACTACAGTATGGCTAAAAAAGTACGAGTAATCACTCATGCTCTCACAAACCATGGAGAATACAGCAAGAACACTGGGAAAATTTTCATTCTGAATGTGTAATAATATCAATGATAATATGACAATGTTTCCATCTCATGGCTGAGGTACGTTCATAACGTGCCTCAAAACATAAAATGACTAATGACTAACTCAATACTGTAACAAATACTTTAGAAAAACATATCCAACAGTCTTTCCAACATGTTGAATAATCCTTGCAACTGCACATTCTTGACCAAAGCGATAATTTAAAATACCTTCTCAATCCATGAAGTAACTTTGATAACTCGTTTTAAAACTTGAAAATGGATTTAGAACTTGAAATTAACCTGAAACAGGATATATTGTTATTTTAGATTTTCTACACGGTAAATCTTGTTCCTTGTTTTACTTATTTGAGTGAAGAAATGAACAACAACACCGGGGCATGGATGTGAAAATATTAGAATATTAGTGGAATATCTAACTGTTGGTGCACTGGCCAGGTCCATTTCTATGCACTGTGGGCTTGTTGATACGGGATACATGTGGGTATGTAAAAAGCAGTAAGCGCTGGAATGGCACACATATGATGAAAGCGTCAGTCAATTTGTTTGTATTATGGACATATTAGGATGTGTATTGGGCGTATTACAGAACATGGATTGGATGTATTGTTGGTCTTCAGCCAAGAATATCTTATTCTCTAGGGGGTCGTTGGTGAATATTATCTGCAATTGCAGTATCGTGAAAACACTTCCTACAGCTGCAAGGCGGTCCTTAATTATTGTTGTGTCAAGCTGTTTTCCAAGTCGGGTATCCCATGGCATGTCTTGGAATGTATACTAACTGCTGTCACAGTGCCAAATTGTGTGCCAGATGATGCATTATTAATTATAGTCAATGAGAAACTCTTGTATGATAATATCATAATGATATCAGTATGACAAAATGAATATTAGAATATCTATAACAATATGTCAATCACAGAAGCTCACAATTATTGCATTAAGTTTCATTATTGTTCAATATTGCAATGATATGAATACATAACATATGGAAAGAAATATGCCAAGTGAATCGAGTATCATATGTCAAGTGCTACATGTGTTATAAACCATATACCAAAAGAAGGTGTAAATTTGTATGCCAAAAGATATGCTGTGCTGAACCATATTCCTGATAATTTTGCTGAAAGTTGGCAGCGGATGACATGCAAGATGATATTTAGCCTCTGTCAATCATCTGCCTTAGTGCAAACAACCAACCATCTTTCAAAGCTGCTATCATTACTTGAGGCCATAACCATAATATTAATGCATAAGAATACAAACATATGGGCATATGGAAACTCCATTAATATAAGGTTGCATGCAGTGGACAATGTATGGGGTCTTGAAACTGTGGTTTATTTTTTTGCATTCTATGTTTTCTGTTTTGTGCCATCTTCCTTATGATACCCTACTCTATCTTCTTCTTGTTTTCAGCACAAGACCAAAGCATTGCCCCTTTACAAAAATATTTCCTTTAAGAAGAAGGTTAATGCTATACTGGTCTATGGCTTTATTAGCCCAGAAGTTTGCTGCATTTTAGACCCCAGCAGACTTTCAAGTTTCATGTTCAATGCTATACGTCTCCTTTCCCCTTTACAAGTTTTTCTTTAATTTTTCTAGTTCTTCTTTGAGGTCTTGTCCCAGACTAAAGGATGAGCTCAAACTCATTCTATACTTTTTTCAAAACTTCAACGCTCTAGTTTTTCCTTCAGACTTTCGATTTTGTTTGCAGTTGATGGCTTGTCACTTAAACCTGTAGCCTTTTTCTTTTTTATGAAAATCTTCTTTTTTCAGATGTCTGCCTATTTCTATAATCTTGTTTCTTTCTCTTTCTCTGCAATGTATATGATATTGACATTTTCCTGAAGTCTACTTTGATCCTTTGTTTCTTTCAGTATTTATTCACATCGATGTCCCTGAGGCTACATTCATCACTATTTTCATTGCTTCTTTTGTCTTTATTACATCCTTATTTACAGTACAACCCAATAAATTTTCCTAAATCCCATGCCCTCAGGAAGATGCCCTCACTTCCAACCACTCACATCTCTGCTGAGGCACTCACTTGCTCTCACTTTCATGCCCTTCTGGGGAAACCCCCTACATTCCTGTCCTCTGGTGCTAATTAAACACAACAATAGTTGAACAGTTTATTGTCATATTGTTCAATGTCTTGCAATTATGTTGGTACATTAGTTCCTCTAAAGTCAATTGAATGTAACATTATGTCATAATAATTAAACAAATGAACCTAATTATCAAATGCAGTTTTAGATATTTTTCATTTATGATTTATTTAACCAATTTAGTGCCATTTTCACTGCATGCACCAAAGTTATAGGCCTATATATGGCATTAATGAAATATATTTAAATTAAGATAATTGGGTATGCTGCAAATGTTGTTAGAATAAATGAGGATTGTTTTAATTTGGATCTATATTCCTTTTTTAAAATTCAGTTTGAGAATTAGTGTAATTCAGGTAAAATGACCCAGTTCTTTTTTTGTAAGACAATGTGAGTCAAACACATAACAAGCTTTGGACTTGGCCAAAATCATGGAATATCTCCCACTTGTGTTGTCATCTATATAACCACAATGACTTTTTTCCATATCAAGCTATAAATAAATTGTTCATTCTGTAAAAATATATTTAATCATATTTGAAGCAACCCAAGGTAACACCATTTTGTTTTTGATTTGACCTCATATATCCGCCATTTGCATTTTTCACACCTTTTGGCGCAAATCAAAACATCATGATTTACAGGCTAATACTGGCCTAATCGTTAAAGATACAGCATTTTTACGTCCGCCATCGTATTTGGCAACTTTTAAATGATATATCTACGTTTTTAAATTGTGTTTCTAGCCTTATTTTAACCATAATTACAATGGTTTCCGTTTTAACCTTTTTCTGGTTAAATCGACGCTACTACGGAAATCGGAACACAATATTTAGTATACAGGCTTATGTTAATTCTAAATAGTGTGATTTTAACTATTACTGAATTTAAATTGATCATGTTTATAATTTGTTAAATAGTACATGGCATGTTGCCATTAGTTCATTTTTGTTTATTTATGTAATTGTTAAGTGTGCATGCAAACATTGTGTGTTAAACACAGATTGAAATAATAGTACATTAATCAATATTTCTTGTGAAGGCTTTTTTATAGTTATATAGTCTTTTATGATTTTTAATGCTATATCATGATTTTATCTAACGAAAAATGTTCTTAGCTGAACGAAAATAACCATTTCTATACCTGCAATGAATTTATATTGTATTTAAATAATTAGTATAGACTAGATCTCAATATAGAATTCAAATTTTATGTCCATAAATTCAGCATTAAATATGTGATAAGTTTTCACTAAATCCAGTAGTATTTCTAAAAATAAAATATGGATAGGTGATACATTAATTCAGTGATATGAAATCATGTGAATAGCAATTAAACAAATTGCTATTAAAGAATCCAGCAGCTGTTAGTTGAAGCATATTGCAATAGATGGGGACACCTGGCAGTGGTAGAGTGGTTTGTTTCCTCAGGAGGGCAAGGGCAAGCAAGGGAGGGCAAAGTAGTGGATGTGCCAGGGAGTATAGGGGAGTGCAAGTGAGGGCATCAGCTCGGAAAATTTATTGGGTTGTACTGTACATGCTGCGAAACTACAACACCAACCCACTAGTCAACTTCAATCTATTGTTCCCTTCATTTTGTCATCCTGCAATATATACTGCCTACTTCCGTCTTTCTTTTAATTCATCATTTTGTACAGAGCAGCTCGGCATTATGAACACTATATATATCGGTAAACATTGCAAAATTACTAGTATACTACGGAGGAAGAAGTGGTGGGGGGGGGGGTAAAATGTGAATATAAATTTTGAACATAAAGCCCAGTCTATGTCTTTCTAGGGGGTGAAAAAAATGATTCATGCAAGTTTTTGTGGATGGGCACCTTATACTTTGGTTGGATAGACGGAAGGGTCCATGAATTAATAGTAGGATAATGTTGTCTAGTATGTTTTACACAGTACTATTTTTGATGCAGAAAAATGAAAGGCAATGATGCAATTACTTCACAAGGACTCTTACCACATCCAGTGCAAGCCTCTGTAAGGTCCAATCTCAACAGTTCATGCACTGGAGAATAAAAGAATTACAAGGGATGTATATGAAGTTCACCATGTTTGAGACCTCCCTAAACTGGCATGTATATATATTTTTCATGATTTTACATGTACACGAATTAGTGGAGGTGTAAAAACGAGCATGTACAAATTTGTTGACATGAAAAAACGACCACAGGTGCTCGTGTATGTGTAGTAACTAGCACTCGTGTAAGTGCTTTGTTTTTCATTTGTGTACCTGTCATTACTAACATTCATGGAGGTGTTATATCTTTCAGTTTTTGGGTCAAAATTAGTTTAGAGTTAGTTTCAGCCAAGTTTAAGGTTGCACTTACACAAATTCTTGAATTGCAATATTTCACACCTACACGAATGCTAAATTTGTGTATATGTTCGTTTTTGCAGGTTTACAAAATCATATAGCAGCTTTAAATCCTGGGAATTGTCAATCCCTCAGGCCAATTAGTCAAATTATTTAATAACAGGGTTCCCACAATCATTATTAGTGACCAACAGGTTTTTTGGAACAGACAAATTTACTAAAAAAAATTATATATACTGAAAAAGCTTATTCCAAAATTATTAAAATACACTTAATACAGATATTGTGAACTTGGCCATGGCCTTTTGTGGAAATGGCAATGAAGAGGTGTAATTATATTTTCTGTTCATGAGCTAACATACTTTGCATTTATGGTTAGTTAAACATTATAGTTTGAATGCCACAAATAAATGTAACATATAACAGGGTGGGGCTGAATTTTCTTTTGCTTTTGTTTTTCAGGAAGGCGTCCACTGCAGACATCTGAGCACAATCCTGAAAATGCATAATGTTATTTCTGTATTAATCCTATAATACTATATGTCTTTCTTTTTTTTTTCGAAAGTGTTTAATGTCTATTTTTAGAATAATGGAGTGTCTCCTTGGCAAAACAACTGTGTTTCCTATTACAAATTACTCAAAATTAATCCAGCCATGCTATGATTTATAATGCTTCCACACTACATAATTCGCAGTGGGCCATCACATTACTGATTTTTGATTGTCTCATACATAATTGTTCATAAAGCCTAAATTATCATATAAATCAATGCCAGTCTATAATGTTATGAAACTACATCTATACCTGACAGAAGTTCTATTACTCATTAACATATGCACTTTCTCATATTGAATTTTGTGTTCCTTTGCTTTCGGTGTAAATTCTTCAAATCATTAATAAATTAAATATATCTGATTTATCTCGGAATATTTCATAATGCGCACTGCACATTGTTCTGTTTGATTTCATCCGTGAGCATTCAAGGACGATCGATTGATTATTCCATTTTTCACAACATTTGTGTTGCTGGTGTGTAGCTGCTGCAATTGTGTCAGTTTTATTACTTTGCTTGCCTAAATCTTTAATGAAACTTGGCAGCTTTTGTGGTATCAAAATCACATCCATATTATATTGGATTGCAAGGCCCCCTGTCAGCTGGCTTGCGAGGTGCAAATGTGTTGCGATGTCACTTTGATTAGATTGCACAAACTGCAAACTGCGATGCCATGCAATTATCATGATGATAAGGATTTGCTGTTGCAGTGGGCATTCACTTAGAAAACTTTCTTGGTTAAGAATACACTTAACAGCTTCGAAAGTTTCAATGTTACCTTGAGGAAAGAGTTGTTAGAATTTGGATAGGACCAAATTTCCAAGCTGAAGATAATTACTATTGAATCGAAATGTCCTTTAAAATGTTGTCTTCAATGAAAAGATTGAATGAAAAGATTGATTTCATATCATTTGGAGAAGAGAACAAACTGATTTCAGAAAGACTACAATCCATGGCTTCCCATAAATCAAACATCAGGCCGAAATTTGCCTAAGGTTTTCTTGATTGGCAGAAATCTGTCCAAATTTTACACTTAAATTAATGCCCCCAACACATAAAATTTAAAGGTGCACAAGGAACTGGACCCTGCTTTGGAGAGAACTCCTGAAATTCAACATCAACTAGCAGTAGGAAATATGTGTACTTGAACTTTGAACTTCTTTATTGATTATAGTGGCAGGTACAGTTTAGTCGCATTTCATAGAAATTCACGTTCTTAAATACCCAGCCCTAATAGGGCTTATCTACCACTTCATAACAGTTACAAAATGTAATCCAGGGGTACAGTGTCAACAATTGACAAAGAGTCACAAATTTACAACTTTAAACAAACATAAATACAGAATGTGTTTCATCCTATAATATTAAACTATCTTCGCACATTTGACATAATCTTTCTTCCACAGGCTGGTTCCTAAATCTGCCCGAGTGTGCAGTACCCTAGCTGCATGTTTATTGGCTTTTGGGGGCCACTACAAAGGGTGTTTGGTTATTTTGGAAGGCATTAGAAATGTGAATATTTTATGAACTCTACTGCGAAAAAGAAATATTGCCTCCCTAAGTCAACTGAGCCTGTTGAAGCTGGTTGAAGCCTGTTGAAGGATCATGCATATTCAAAGTCAACTTAACCTTGTGCTTCCCTGAGCTCTTCCAATGGTCCACCACAAAGCCAATTGGATCTTCAATCTGACAAAACCACACTCCTGCGAGCCTTTGTAGTAAGCCCCTGAATTCTGTAGGCCTAAACGCAGGACCAGAAGTAAGCTGAAATGTAATAAGGAGATTTGCCCAACACCATGGCAAAACATCAAAAGCCCTCTTGATATATCTCAAGCTACTCAACTGTACTCAGTAACTCTGCCAGAACACTACTCATAGCGTTGCCCAAAATTCCAGCGAGTCTGTCACAGCAGATCCACCCACAAGGTGTGACTGAAAAAGCAGTGACATTGATGCTTCAAATACAATACAAGACTGCAACAGTTATTGCATTTCTTCAAATTACAACGCCTCCACAACTGACATTATTCTGCCTCCGTAAATCAATGTCACAGGAACAGAAGATGGCCTGAAAATAGGTCATTACACATGTGAGCTATTACTTATGCATGGTGCCAGTTCTGTTCAATGTCGTTTGTTCACATTGGTTGTATAACGTGAAATGATGATACAGTAGATGGAGTAAGATCTAAGTGTAGCTGAGGCCATATTAAATGCAGCGTAGTTGTTGGCCATAAAACAATGATGGTAACAAGGCAGCAGTAATTCTGTCTTTGTCTGCAGATGATTACTGTTTTACTGTGTGCCTTGCTGGCTTTCATGACTTCAGCGAGGCAATTCTGGTCGTGTAGATTATAAACGTATACAACTGGCCTTCAATAGAAGCATCATAGGTGATTTGAAATAGACTTAGGGTGCCAGCAACAAAACTTGATAGCCCTACTTGGTCCAGTGCCGTGAGTTGGTAAAATTTCAGTTTTGGGCCAATATGCACTTACATTTTAGGTCATATCTCAGCCCCATAAAAGAATTTATGCCGGTATTATGGATCGAATGATAGGCAAAAATATCTTCTTTGATGTAAATAGCAGCAATTGCATCCATATGTCACTGGTCTTGAGATAATGAGTGATCAATGATTGCAGTTAGGGAATTTTTTGGTGTCCCGCCTGGAGACTGCATGTAAAATTTTTGCATACCACTATCAAATACAGGAAAAGGGATGAATTTAGGATCAAAATTGCAATGCATATTACTGCTCCCTGATTAGGTGGGCATTTTGTGAATCCAGAAAAATGGCAATTGGATGCTTCTATACTTTTTTAATACACCTTTTGTAATCCTCAGTTGGTGTGTCCCGGGTGAAGCTTAAAAGTGCAATGTGATTTTTGAGGCCACAGATAAAGCACTGATAGAAACATTTTTGGAAAATTTGATATACCAAAGCATTGCTCATGACCTTGTCTGTCAGGAATATATCACTTAAAGTGGCTAAGGCTGTTGTGCCAGGAGCTGTGATGGCTTGAGTAAGACTGACAACAGCGCGACGCTCTTATATTCTGCAAACATTCTGTGGGACTTCTCTTGTTCGGGTACTTCCTGATGAAGGCTTGTTGCTAGAATTCTTGCATTCTTGGTATTATTGTAATGCTCATGAGCCTGGCTTTGTATTAGTGTATAGAATAGGGTAGAAAGTCCAACCCATAATGGTATTAGAGCCCTATCTTTGAGACTGACAAAAAATGCGACACTCTCACATTTTGAAATATTTATGAGGACCTTTCTTATTTACACGCGTCTTGATGAAGGCGAGTGGAAGGAAAGTTACCTTTTCTGATGTGATTTTGTTGCTCATGAGCCCAGGTTTCTATTGGTCTATAGAACGCGGTTGTAAATGTAACTTATCATGGTATTAGTGGCCTGTCTTTGTCACTGACAACAAATGTGGCACTCTTACACTTTGTAAAAATGTGTGTTCAGACATGTCTTGTTCAAATGCTAAAGACTCTTTGCTGGAATTTTCACTTGTTTGATATTGTGTTGTTACACATGAGCTCGGCTTTCCATTGGTATATACAATATGGTTTTTAGTCAAACCTATCATGGTATAATGGCCCTGTGTTTATGGCTGACAAAAAGTGCAAAGCTTGCTTTCGGCATTACCTGCTAATTACACCATAGAAGGTATGAGAAGGCAAATAATAAAAAATCTGTTTTTTGATTGTTTTAAGAATATTATTCCACAAAATGTGTGCAAGTTTCATAGTGATATCTTAAAAAGTCTTTGCTGCAGAGATATTTGAAGAAAAAAGGTTTCGTTTTGAATAAACTGCATTTAAAGTTAGTATTTTCTTCACATTCATGTTTAAATTTACTAGCATAATGTGGCATAGACGTCACAAAAATGCATATACAACCTCGAATTTTTGGATTTGGAATCTAATAACACAAGGGAAGCATATCAGTGATTATTGATTTTTTGGTCAATTTCACCAGAAGTTCCGAATTTTACCAACGTGTGGCATTGGCCCACTTATAAAAGTACATAAGGTAAAAACTCTTCTGATGGAAGGCAACACCCCTTTAAATGGCTACTTATCGTACTCTTAAGGGACTGTCCTGTAATGCAGGTATGAAGTGATGGGATAGTTCCAAGAAGAAATACATGTTCATATTGTTCCTGTTCTGTACCTAAACAGGTCTATTTTCCTTTTCACTGGTGTCAGCAACAACTAAGATTACCAATGAGTCTTACTCATGAAGTGCACCTGAATGCCTTTCTAATTAGTATAACATTGCAATTTCACTGTAGGGAGAAATGGCCCTCCCTCAAAAGGCCACTTTGTGACCACAAAAGAGGTGATCTTATGACGCAAGGCAACTGTAGTACAAAGTTATCTTCTACAATGTAATTTCCGCTTCTTTGGAGTCCAGAAAGTCCTCCAGAGGCACAGTATAGGGTCCTGTATCTCTATGATGATACCGTACATCAACTTAAGTCAGAAATATTGCAGATGTAGGACCGCATTTAGTGGCTCATTTGTCAATGTCACAAACACAAGACAATCAATGTCCCGGGGGACAGTTAATTTTACTCTTGGTTCTGTGCGAAAGCATCTGCCTCCCTGATTTGCTTAATGTGCTCTGTTCTGCTTGTGTTATCCCAACTAGACCTATTAATATAATACAGCCTAATATCATACAGCTTGAAAGAACTCAATATATATTCTCGTTCAGATTAGACCTATTAAATTGGCTGATATCATACAGGGTCAAAGACCTGTCTGTACAGACTGATGGTTCTCTGATATGTTTCCTACTAACTTTCTCTCTTTCGGTCCTTTATGACCATACAATTCTGTCTCACTCAATGTTCAGTCTACTTTATTCCTTTGCTGTGTTGGTCATTCTGACTTATTTGAAACATATGAATATGAATAGTGATATCATTTGGCTTTTAAATGTTCGCTTCATAGACTAATTGCCACTTGTTCTTACTAGATATATGAGAATTAATATCAGTCTCAAAGGGTTGTTATAATTAGCAGACCTTGTATAAATGATACTCTAATTTGTTGTGATTGACAAAAACTGATAAATACTCTAGCATCACTCCATCTAAATGTTCTGTTCACAAACCATTGGAGAAGTTTATGTGTGTTGTCTTCAGGGAATTGTCAGAATTGATTAATGTCTATACCATGCCAAGAACATACCATAAATATTCCCTAATGACTTTGTAATGTCAGGGTGGGCTTCAGTTAGGATATCATCAATAACATCAACATTTGCTTGTTGTTTACCAATTAACTTGGAAAAGTCAATAACATTCAGTTGGTAAAGCATTTTATGATGACGTGTACTTGTTAAGAACAGCTTGTCTTATAATTATAGATATTTAGAAATGTTGAGAATGTACTAGCAGTGAAAAAAATTGAAAAACTATTACAATCATCTTATGCATTTGTTCTGATTAACTTTAGTACGTGTTTTGTGTGCTCTTGTCTATATATCTGTGTTTTTATAGATCTAGTATAAGTGTGCCATGTTCCATGTGAATATATGCACAGATGATGTCAGTATTGCAATACTGACATCACTATTGGCACTCCAAGCTTGAGTGTTGATTCCAGCTGCTACCAACAAGTCTGGCTTATGGGCTGTCTAAGTGTGAATAACAATTGATTAGTGTGCATTCATTGGTATGGTTGTTTAATTCAGTTGGAGCAGGTGAAACTGATATGTTTGAGCCACTTGCTTGATCCATCATGGACATTCATGGCGTCCTGTTGTGAAATTTCTCCTTGAGGGCAGCACCTTGTGAGATCTGGGCCAAACAAACTGTTCAGAATTGATGACTGGAATGGGGATGATGGGAAGATTTTTTGGAAGTGAATGTGGCGGTGTTGCATGGGCATACCAGAGGACGAAAAATAGGGGGGGGGGTTAGTTGTTTCCAAAATTTTGGGAAAAGGCCAGACAAGGAGGCTAAGATTTCGATCATCAAATAAACATTATTGGAAATCAGTGATAAGGATGCCCCCAAGCAAAACTCTCCCCCCTTAGGTCTTAAATTCTGAATGGTTCCTGAGTATATTATTTTTGCCAAGACAGAGCAGCACATGATAACCTCTCAGACCGACAAATGCGTTTGAGATTGAATGAATTTGTTTTGTTGTAAAAGTTCTAAAACTGATAGCACTTATACACAAAATCCATACATTATATAAAGCTGAATATTGTAACTTCTGGATTTATTCAAAACATCAAACTGAATAAACAGTGTTGAGCAACAATCTCACAGCTTATTGTGGATTTGTAATGGTGTGATTAGTATGGGTTCCAAGTGACACAGCTGAAACTGCGAATATACCAACTGTGAAATCATTATGCTGATACTGACATCACAAGAGCACTGTGGCAGTTGAAAAGAACATGGCACACTAATACGACATCAGTAATAAACATAGTATAGTTGATTCACCCGCTGGAAATTAAATGAGACCGAAATCCAGCAAATAGAGAGCATTTAAATTTAGAAGATATTTGTTGAAAATAGCTGTCTGACTCGGGACTGCAGCATTAGGGGTGAAACTTTTCACTCGGTAGTCTAACTAAACATTTTAAATTTGGGTCATCAAAGGAACTTAAGTCCCAGGGCTGCTGAAGTTTCCACATTTAAGGGGTGCATTGTACCTTATATTGGAATGGCATAGATGTCCACAGTCCACAGCCTTTGGGACAGAATTTTTTGTTTGTGAAGACCAATCCACTGTATTGCATTATAGGATGATAAGAAGGAGGAAACTCAAGGGGTACTTTCCACTTTCCGTGAAACACGAAGGTTTCCCCATAGCTGAAAATCTATATTGGAGAGCAAACTGGTTTTTTATTGACCTCTTCATCAACAAAGCAGCCAATAGTTGTTGTGTACACTTAGGGAAAAATCAGAATTTATGGGCCCCAAAGTAAGAGTCACGTTCCAGTGTCCATTATTATTACTCAGTCAAAAAAGAGGTGACCAATAGAGACTGCAAATAGAGGCTACATTGAACTGACACAGAAGTCTACTCCCTACAGTATGGCTGACAAAGTACTAGTAGTCACTCATGCATTCACGAGCCCTTGAAAATACAGCCAGTACACTGAAGAACCCTTTCATTCTGCATCAATGATAATATAATATTGTTTCCTTCCCATGTCCGCTGAGTTACAGAACATGCCTCAAAGCATAAAAAGGATAATAACTACCTTCATTATTTTAGCTATCTCATTTGGAAACATATCCATTACAGTCTTTTGAGCATGGTGAATATTTCTCACAATTGCTCATTCTTGACTACAGCGATAAAGACCTTCTCAGTGCATGAAGTAACTTTAATGACTGGTTTTAGAACTTGAGAACTGGATTTAGAACTTGAAATTAACCTAAAACAAGAAAGTACCTTGGTTGGTATTTTAGATTTTCTACATAGTAAATCTTGTTCCTTGTTTTACTTATTTGCTTGAAGAAATGAACAACAACATTGGGGCATGGAAGGGAGAATATTAGAATATTAGTGGAATATTTATTGAGTGGCACTGTTGGTGCACTGGCCAGGTCCATTCCTATGCACTGTGGGCTTGTTGATATGGGATACATGTGGGTATGTAAAAAGCAGTAAGCGCTGGAATGACACACATACGCTGAATGCGTCAGTCAATTTGCTTGTATTATGGACATATTAGGACCTGTATTGGGTGTATTACAAAACATGGATTTGATGTATTGTTGGCCTTCAGCCAAGAATATATTCTCTATGGGGTCGTTGGTGAATATTGTCTGCAATCGTAGTATCGTGACCACACATCCTACAGCTGCAAGGCGGTCCTTAATTAATGTTGTGTCAAGCTGTTTGCCAAGTCGGGTATCCCATGGCATGTCTTGGAATGTATACTAACTGCTGTCACAGTGCCAAATTGTATGCCAGATGATGCATTATTAATTACAGTCAATGAGAAACTCTTGTATGATATCAGTATGAAATAATGAATAATAGAATATCTATAACAATATGTCAATCACAGAAGCTCACAATTATTGCATTAAGTTTCATTATTATCATTTTAGAGGGCATTGTCTGGCCATTAACGCCAAGTTCGCGGGCGTTAATGATAATAACATTTTGTTGTCGGGCATTATGGGGTATTAATCAGTTATGGCCCTCGGTCAGAAATCATTTAATGCCCTCGTCTGGCGGCTCGGGCATTAAGTTAATGATTTCTGCCCTCAGGCCATAACTGATTAATACCCCCCATAATGCCCTCCAAAAAAACGTTATTGACCAATTACTGTCCAATATTGCAATGATATGAATAAATAACATATGAAAAGAAATATTCCAAGTGAATTGAGTATCATATGTCCAGTGCTACATGTGTTATAAACCATATACCGAAAGAAGGTGTATGTAAATTTGTGTGCCAAAAGATATGCTTTGCTGAACCATTTTCCTTATAATATTCCTTATAATTTTGCTGAAAGTTGGCAGCGGATGACATGCAAGATGATATTTAGCCTCTGTCAATCATCTGCCTTAGTACAAACAACCATCCATCAAAGCTGCTATCATTACTTGAGGCCATAACCATAATATGAATACATAAGAATACATACATATGGGCATATAGAAACTCCATTAATATAAGGTTGCATACAGTGGTCAATATATGGGGCCTTGAAGCTGTGGTTTACTGGTCAATATTGGCTAGTGACCCTCTGTCCTCTGAGAAGTGAATGAATAGCCTGGCTTTACTTTAGAGGCCACGGGTCTCATATCAAACCCACACTTTTTCTCACAAGCACCCCTTTTTCATACAAGTATTACCTTTTTTCTTAAGGTTGTTTCTTGAAGTTTTTTGTAAAAAATCTTGTCTGAAGAAGGCTTCTTACACTGAACGTTCAGTTCTTACAAACTATCGATTTGTAACATTTTCTTTTCCTTTCTCTATGCATATATTTTCAGCTTCTTTTTGAATATTTGTCAAGTTTGTTCATAGTCAAAGGAAAGTTTCTGATTCTTTATGGCTAAGATGAATGTTGCTTGTTCCTTTTAGTTTACTTCCTTGCATAATTCTTGCTTACCTTATTTTTAGTTTATTTTTCTTAAAGTTTGACAAAGAGGGATGATCTTGCTCTTATTTCACACTGTACTCTTTTTGTTATCCCATCTTCTTTGTATTATTCTTCTGTAAAAACCTTGCCTATAAAAAGGTAAATGCTACATTCGTTTATGGCCCTATCAGCTCAGATGGAATAGATTCGTAATACATAACAGTACAGCAGAGTTTCAGGTATAAATAAATTTGTTATACGTTAGACCTTTGCAGACTCACAAGTTTCAAGTTCAATGCCATAAATCTCCTTTTCCCCTTTGCAACTTTTTTCTTTAGTTTTTCTTGAGTCTTCTTTGAGGTCTTGTCCCGGACTAAAGGATGAGCTGAGACTCATCTGATACTTTTTTCAGAAACTTCAGCCACTCCAGTTATCCTTTAGACTTTCAATTGTGTTTTGCAGTCGATGGCTTGACACTTAAACCTGTAGGCTTTTTCCTTTTATGGAATCTTCCTTTTTTCAGATGTCTGCCTATTTTTATCATCTTGACTCTTTTGCTTTCTCTGAAATGCGTATGATGACACATTTTCTTGTAGTCTACTTAAATCCTTTGTTTCCTTCATTGTTTATTCACATCTCTGCCCCCGAGACAACTTTCATCACTATTTTCATTGCTTCTTTTGTCTCCATTACAGCCTTATTTATACGATGCGAAACTACAACGCCAACTCACTAGTCGACTTTAATCTATTGTTCCGTTCATATTGTCGTCCAACGATATATATTGCCTGCTTTAGTCTTCCTTTCAATTCATTATGTATACAGTGACCCTGCAATATGACAACGATAAAAGCTTCCAGTTTCCCCCACCCACTTGAGGTTCTGAAAATAGAATAGGATTGTACATGAAATCAGATGATCTAATGAATTTAGCAGCCACAGACTTTCAAACCAAGATAGAGATATGTAACTTTTGTTCAAACGTTGACATACTTAGCATTTATGGCTAGTTAAACATTGCAGTTTGTAGCCAAAAATAAGCGTAACATACAACAGGGTGTGGTTGAATTGTTTCTTCAAACCATTCCCTTTCATTTTCCTTTTTGTCTCTGTTTGAATTTGTTTAATGTCTGTGCTTGTATCCCTCAAACAATGTTTGGATATTTCTCACTGCTGCTTGATCTATTTACTTTAAATCATTTAAATCCAATTAATCTAATTTATCTTAGAGCATCTCGTACTGAGCACCAGAACGATTGAATGTTTTCCATGCATTATGCTTTATGTTTGTGTTGCCAGTGTTCAGCTGCTCAAATAGTTTTTAGCTGCCTTTTTTTGCTTGCCTTAATTTTTAATGAAACATGGCAGCTTTTGTGGTACCAAATTATATTATACTTGACTCCAAGGGCCATGACAGGAGGTTTGCAAACTGCGAAAGTGTTGCGATGATATTTGCACTGAGATTGAACAAACTGCGAACTGCGATGTCATGCAATTATCATGAGGATAAGGATTCGTTGCAGCAAAGAGGCCCTCAGTGCAAAAACTTTCACTGTTAAGATCACACTTCACAGTTAAAAGTTTTAATGTTACCTTGATGAAAGAGTTGTAGTCTAGGGCCATGTGTAATCTCGTGGGCGTTAAGACAAGAAGTTTGCCAACATATACCATTTTCAAGGTAATTTTCTCAGCTTTCCAATGGCATATGTTGGCAATATTTATTTTGATGTCTTCATGGTAAAAGCGCCGTCCAAAAATTAGGCCTTATTTTGGCTGATTTTCGCCTTATTTTTTCCCCATTATAACGACATTTTTAGTAATATAGAATTTTCTGAGCTTTTTTTGCACTCTTGCTTGTGTTTTATATACCATATGAAAGGATTTTTTCTCAGCTTTCCAACTGTATATGTCTGTAATTTTTATTTTGAGAAATTCATGGTTGATTTGTCCTCGAAAGAAAAGGCCATATTTTCGCAGATTTTCTGCGTATTTTTGCTTATTCTAATGGCATAGTTGGAAATATAACATTTTTTTGGAGCTATTTTCAACTCTCACTTGTGTATTATACCATATTATATAATTATGGACTTCAGTTTCGGTCAATATCAGGTTTTACGGACCTGACCGGTGATATTCACCACGCTTTGTGTGGGAAAATTTTTTTTTCTCGAAAAATTTTTTTTTTTTGGTTTCTTTTTTCGGACATTTTTTTTTTTTGGAAATTTTTTTCCAGGGAGGTCAATAACAAATGTTATATTCACTGATCAGTGAATAACACTTTTGTTATTGACCTGCCTGTCACACACCACTGCACACAGGTGAACATCACATTATGCAGGTGGGTTGTTGGCCAATCAGGAGGCTTGTTACATAGGGGTCATGGAACAAACCATGTTAAAGGATACTCTGTCAGCTTTCCAATGGTACATGTTGGCAAGTTTTATGTTGATGTCTTTATAGTCAAATCACTCTCCAAACCATAGTCCCCACTTCTGCTTATTTGACTCATATTTTCACCAATTCTAACAGTAGTTTTAGGAATATTGCATTACTAAGATGTTTTTGCACTATAACTTGAACTAGTGTATCATATACTATATTAAAGGATATTTTCTCAGCTTTCTAATCTTAAATTTAGGCAATTCTGATTTGATAGATTCAGGATCAAATCACCCTTCAAACAATAGGCCCTATGTTTTGCCAATTTTCCTCGCTTTTTTGCCAACTGTAGCAATATTTCAGATATATCAAGTTTCTGAGCTGATATTCCATTCATACAAGAGTATTATATACCATATTAAGGGATATTTTCTCAGTTTCTAATGGTGTATGTTGGTAACAAATCACCACCTAACTACACGCCCTATTTTTTCCAATTTCCACAATATTTTCACCAATTCTGTCAGTATATTCAGAAATATCTACATTGCCTGAGCTGTTCTTGCACTCTCAATTGTACCTGTGTATCATATACCATATTAAAGGGTGTCTTCTCAGCTTTCCAATGGTATATGTTAGCGATTTTAATTTTTGTGTCTTCATGATCAAATTGCCTCCAAAAAAATACGCCACAATTTCTCTGATTTTCAGTGTGTTATTGCCCATTCTATTTTCAGAATTTTTTTTCTAAGCTGTTCTAGGATTCTCACTTGCACTTGTGTATCATATACCATATTAAAGGATATTTTCTCTGCTTTCCAGTGGTTTTAATTTTTGTGTCATTATGATCAAATTGCCTCAAAAAGTAGCCATATTTTGACAGATTTTCGGTGTATTTTTGCCCATTCTATTATTACTTTTTATGAGCTGTTCTAGGACACTCAATTTCACTAGTGGTTTGGAATACAAAATTAGAATTTATTATCTCAGCCTTCCAAGGGTTTATATTAGCAATTTTATTTTGACATCCTTGTGGTCAAATGTGTCCTCTAACTATTGGTACTGCCATCAAAAATTTTTTTCAGTGTTGAAATTGAGTCTTTTTCAATGACTTTCGGAGTTTTTATTATGCCAAAAGCACCTATTCTACATAAGGGGTTATTAATGATCATTAAAGCACATAAATAAAAATCCATGTTTTTTCATCTTCAGCGATGTTTAATGTAACCCATTGGTCATTGAGAATAGCTCAAAAAGGGTTGATGGGGTTTGACTTTCATACTTTTTACCATATCAGTATATATGATTTAAATAATTTGGCAATAATTAGTGTATCGTAATTAGCAAAGGTTGTCAAGCAATAAATGTATTGCAGGGAAGAAAACACTGTCCAGTGAAACATAGTGAATCGTTTCAATTGTTTAAAAAATCTATCCGTGCAATATCAAACTTTAGAGAATGCCAATGTGGATCTTGTATTATATGCCTGAAAGACAATTTGTAAAATTAATGAAGCTAACCGTGAGATTTATTGTCAACATCATATATTTCACCTGTACATAATCATCAATTGTAGTTTGTTTCATTGTCGGCTAAAAGCTCTCGCAGCTTGTGTTTTTTGTTGTATGTTATCACTACCGACTTTAAATAAAATTTTACTTACTTACTGAAATATTTCTTGGAATAGGCACTACAATGTGTTGATCTGTCATCTAATAGGTTTTTGCCATAGTTTTTATGAAAAATACAATGAATACTAATTAAAGTTCTCCATGCATGCCAACTAAAATGAGATTATTAACAGATGCGAAAACCTCTAAATGACATAGCTGTTCAAATATGTTTGCAGTCTTAATGATTAACTGTTCAATAGTATTGTTACATTTTCCTGATATTGAATTGCATATCATCTTCATTTCGAAATCATTAGACTCTATCCTTAATAAGTCAAATTTATTGTCCTGGCAGCATCGTTAATGTTAAATGAATGGAATAAAAAAACAACAATTTTTTTCTCATCTTGCCAATCAGATCACAAGATAACTCCTTCCAACCAACCAAAATAGATGTGGGTGGATAGCGCTTGATATCAGCTTTCATTTGGCACCTTGGTTTCCTTGTTATTACTACTACTGTCAACCCTCATAAACCAAATTAAATAATGAGGTCACTGTCAAGAATCTTCCCGGAAACACAAAATTCTCCCATGTAGTTTGACTCAACCATCCTAATCAAGGAATAACTCATTTTTAATCAATCAAAATACATGTAGATTAATAGCTCTTAATTTCAGCTTTCATATGGCACCTTGGTTTCCTTGTTATTACCTGTTAAACATTCCAAAAGCTAAATAAATGTTGCTGTCCGTGTCAAAAATCTAATCGGAAACACAAAATCCTACGATGTATTTTCAATTCCACCTATTCTAATCTTCTAATTACTAGATTATGCTTTTTAACCAACCAAAATGGATGTTGATGCATAGCCCTTGATGTCAGCTTTCATTTGGCACCTCGGTTTCCCTGTTTCTACAACTGTAAACTTCCTAAAGCTAAATAAATGTTGTTGTCTGTCTCATAAAAAGCTTCAAGATTAAAAAAAAAAAAGGTCATTGCACTTCTGACCTGAGGGCCTACATGTCTTTGAAGTAAGATCCAGTTTGTGCCACTTGCCTTGAACAATAGAGTCGAGCTGAAGGTTTCATGTCTCTGATGTAAGGGATAGTTTCACCAATTTGCCTTAAACCTATAGAAAATTTCTAAATAAACTGAAACAATTCTTGTAGGAGGTTTATTCTTGCACAACTCTGTCTTTGTGCCAAAGATGGCTTTTCCGAAAGACTGGGTCAAATGTTGATCAGACCTGAGGGCACAAGCATCTCTAAAGCTGGATAGAGCTTCCACTGTGTCAAGAGTGTCAAGAGAATATGTCTCTGAATCAATGGAATGTAACATTGTCATGTATGAGAAGGATGCTGCCCACTTTCCAGCATACTATAGAAGAACGCCACTTCAAAAGACAAGGTTGAGAGCCCTTCAACCTATGGGGCATATACGTGCCTCTCAATTTGTATATAGCAGCCACCGTTTGCCTTAAGCCAATGGAATATTTCTAAGCCTTTCGAATCTCAGAACTCAGAAACCATCAACAATTAAATCTTTTTTCAACATTACAGAAAATCCTTCCTTTCAGATGTTGGATAATACAAAATTGCATGGAGCTCAGGTTACATCTTTCTCTCTTTTCTTTCCTCCAAGGAGGCTAATTGAGGATACAGCTGACCTAATTATAGCCAAGGCATCGAGGGAAGGATAAAATAATCTTTTAAGTAAAGCCTAACAAGACCTAGAGGAAGGGAAGCACGCATGCTGAACATCCATAGATTTTTCGGCATATTCGGATTTGGTATCTTTCTTCGCAACCGGGATTGATGTGCTGCTTAGTTGGACTAAATATATGATTTGTTTTAAAATTATTTCCATCTTGCTTATTAGAGCCATCTACTGATAGTATTAGTAGAATTAATTACAAAACATGGGTTCTACTCACTCTTCCCGAGGGTGGTGGCCTTTGCAGCTTATCAGCACTTAATACATGGGCAGCAAACTCTATGTGTGGTTTGAACTTTGAGCATCATCTTGCTGGGATGTTTAGAAAAAGTGGGCCCCATCGTTAATCTACAAATTCTAAATCTAAATTGTTATTGTTCCTTCTAGCTCTATTCTAATGCTGATCTACAGATTTTAGAGTTTTTCGTATTATTTTCATCCCTATTTATACCCTTCTAGTACTGCTTAAATTTTTTTTTTTTAACATCAGGCTTTTCCTTTTTTTGGCAGTTGTTTCTGATGATGTGTAGATTTGAGCATAATATAATTATTATTTCAAAATTTTTACCATATTAACATATCTTTCTCTTCCCATGGTGACCTATAGATTTTAAGTGTAAGGTTTCTGATACTTTTGTTGCTCTTATTGATGACCAGCCGATTTGGCCATGTTCAATGTTTTGTTTATGATCTGCTGATTGTTAATATCTAAACAGTTTTGGCAATATCTAGAGGTGAATGATCTTGCCTCTTGTATTGATGATCTGCAGATTTAAGCACATTGAGAGACTCATTGCCTTGCAACGGCCTTTTTTGATGATTTACAACCTGGGGATATCTACGATCTTTCAGCTGATACAGGAAGCATACTTCACCAGATCAGACCTCCTTCTAGGACCAGATAAGGAGGATTTATAGCAGATAAGTGGATGTTTACAGACTCACCAGGGATCAGAATCAGACTCTTATCTAAACCTGTGGATTTGGAATGTAAGGGAAAAATTTCACTTTGGAAAATGCACAGTAAAGTAGAGTAGAATCTTAGAAGCTCAGTAGCCTTGAATCCGAGTTTTTGGTGATGCTCTTCGCAATATTTGACTATTTTTCAATTTAACTGGTATTTCTTCGCAGTACAGAAATCCAACTTCAATCAGCACACCAAGATATTGTTCTAACTGGAAAAGAACCCATATTGGTTAAAGTGTGCCAGTCAAGGATATTTTTGATAGTTCTGAGCCTTGGCACTGTTTTGTCAAAGTTTAACTAATTTTTCAATAGGCATCTTTGCTTCAGAGCTCGAACATACCAGAACCTCACTTTTTGTCTCAAAGCAAACAATCAAAGTCGGTTTACAAAAACTAAGGTTGCATACCCAAATTATGATTTTATTATGTCATAGCCACAGATGTTTGCAGAATGTCAGCGATCTGGAGCATATACTGTGTTGAATTTTGTATCAGTCAGGCGTATTATGAAGCAAACTTTTAAAGATTCAAGAAGTCAAGACAATTACCAGACCTTGAATTAGTTTTTGTTAAATCAGGAGCTAAAATGAGGTAACCATTTCAATACCTAGTCCTGGTTGTTCATGTGATCAGCTTCAGTTTGTCGTGACTTCAAGAATATTTTCAACATCTTATAAATACGTCAATATTTTGTGAGAAGTGCATCTAAGTCACAGCGCGGCCTTACATTTTTTTGCAACAAAAGTGAACTAACACAAAATAATGTTTCCATGAAACAAAAAACGTTTTACAGTGGTCTTCGTATCAGTTTGGACAATGAATTTTATAATACTTCACTGTACTGTAGAGTGTATGGCATATTTATTGGCCTGGGGGCAACTACAAAGGGTGTTTATTTATTTTGGAGGGTGTTAGAATTGTGAATATTTTATGAGCTCCAGACCACCAAAACAGGAAACAACTTTCAAATGCGACTAAGCCACTTGAAGGATCAGACATATTCAAAGTCCACTTAACCTTGTGCTTCCCCTGAGCTCTTTGTAGTTTGGCCTCTGAAGTCTGTAAGCCTAAATGCAGTACCAGAAATAAGCTGAAATGTAATAGAGAGATTTTATCCAACACCATAGAAAGCATTCCTACTCAACTCAGGAATGCTGCCAGAACACTACTCAAAACATAGCCTAAAATTCAAGGCAGACACAGCAGTTCTACCTCACCATCGCTGTGCCAGTAAATGCAGTGACAGTGATGCTTGAAATGCAAGGCTGCAACAGTTTCTGTAACTCTTCAAATGGCAACACCTCCTCAAATGACACTATCTTCCTCCATAAATCAATGTCACAGGAACACAAGATGGCCTGAAAATAGGTTATTACTCATGTGAGCTACACTGTAAAATCGGAGGCACTGATTCAGCTCAATTGATTGAGTGAGATGGTTGCACAAGTTGATTGAGCTAACATAGATTAATGTTTTAAGCTGAGATAACTCAAAATACCGAGCTGAGATAGCTCAAAATACTAAGCTATGTTGACTAAGGTATTCAAGCTGAGAAAACTAAAAAACAATGAGCTGTGTTGACTTACAGCTCAAAATATTGAGTTTGTTGACTTATTGATCCAAGCTGACACAACTCAAAATTTTGAGCTTTGTTGACTTATTTTTAGTTGTTTTTGATTTGTATTTGTGTGACCTGTCTTATAAAGTTACTTATGAGTATGGGCTGTAATCCCAAAATATTGTTTGATCTCTCAAGGGGATCCACCTGATCCAGTATGCTTCATTTTAGCACACCATGGACAGGCCCAAGATGCATTCAACAAAGACCATTGCATCACAAGGAGATTAAAAAATTAATTAATTTCTTGTGAATAAATCCCAATGGCCTGTGGCTCATCTCAGTTGGTATACAGTGCTAGAAGCCTATATTTGAACACACTCTGACTTGGAAATGTTGGTTGACGTGTGAAAGCATGCATCTAATTACTCCCACAAATTAATTTAAGAGAGATAAAAATAAAAAAGTGACCAGCTAAAGTGGTGTGCTACTCATTTTTTCTCTGGGATAGTGTAATATAAATGTTCTTTTTTCTTGTAAGTAAATAATTATTTAAAACTAAATGCAGTCTTATGAGAAGTGCTTGTTATAGATGGCGCTATATGTGGCATGACTGAGATGTCAAGTTATCTGCAACAACTGAAGCTTTCATGTTTTCACAGCTTAATGTTATGATTCGTTTGGACAACTTACAGCATTGAGCTATCATACCTTGACAACTAATAGGATTGAGCTATCATAGCTTGAAAATTATTAACATTCTCAGACAGCTCAAATTATTGCTTCAAAACAGTTTTTAAATTTTACAGTGTATTACTCATGCATGGTGCCAGTTCTGTTCCATGTCTTTTGTACACATTGGACGAATAATGTGCAGTGATGATACAATAGATGGAGTAAGATCTAGTGTAGCAGAGTCCATATTAAATACGGAGTAGTTGTCAGCAAAACAATGATGTTGACAAGGGAGCAATGATTCTGTCCTAGGCTGCAGATGATTACTGTTTTACTGTGTGTCTTGCTGGCTTTCATGACTTCAGCGAGGCAATTCTGTTCATGTAGATTATAAACGTATACAACTGGCTTGCAATAAAAGCATTATAGGCTATTTGAAATAGACACAGAATGCTAGAAAGTAGACTTGGTAGCCCTTTTTCTAAAAGTGTCTAAAGTAAGGATACTTCTTAGGGGAGACAACACCCCTTTAAATGGCTACTTATGCATGGTGCCAGTTCTGTTCCATGTCTTTTGTACACATTGGTTGTAATAATGTGCAGTGATGATATAGTAGATGGAGTAAGATCTAGCTGTAGCTGAGGCCATATTAAATGCAGTGTAGTTGTCGGCCATAAAACAATGATGGTAACAAGGGAGCGATATTCTGTCTTTGCTTGCAGATTATTACTGTTTTACTGTGTGCCTTGCTGGCTTTCATGACTTCAGCAAGGCAATTCTATTCGTGTAGATTATGAACGTTTTCAACGGGCCTTCAATAAAAGCATCATAGCCAATTTGAAATAGACTTAGGGTGCCAGCAACAAAACTTGATAGCCC
Organism: Platynereis dumerilii; assembly: GCA_026936325.1. Taxonomy (NCBI): domain Eukaryota; kingdom Metazoa; phylum Annelida; class Polychaeta; order Phyllodocida; family Nereididae; genus Platynereis; species Platynereis dumerilii. Next base: position 703,924 of record JAPTHN010000113.1, on the reverse strand, counting down.
TACTTACAAAAGTGTATAAGGTAAAAACTCTTCTGACGGGAGGCAACACCCCTTTAAATGGCTACTTATTGTATTCTTAAGGAGCTGTCCTGTAATGCAGGTATGAAGTGAAGGAATAGTTCCAAGAAGATATACATGTTCATATTGTTCCTGTTCTGTACCTAAAGAGGTCTATTTTCCTTTTCACTGGTGTCAGCAACAACTAAGATTACCAATGAGTCTTACTCATGAAGTGCACCTGAATGCCTTTCTAATTAGTATTACACTGCAATTTCACTGTAGGGAGAAATGGCCCTCCCTCAAAAGGACACTTTGTGACCACAAAAGAGGTGATCTTATGATGCAAGGCAACTGTAGTACAAAGTTATCTTCTACATTGTACAATGTAATTTCCGCTTCTTTGGAGTTCAGAAAGTCCTGCAGAGGCCCAATATAGGGCAACATATCTCTGTATGATGATACCGTACATCAACTTAAGTCAGAAATATTGCAAATGTAGGACCACATTTAGTGGCTCATTTGTCAATGTCACGAACACAAGACAATCAATGTCCTGGGGGACAGTTAATTTTACTCATGGTTCTGTGGGAAAGCATCTGCCACCCTGATTTGCTTAATGTGCTCTGTTCTACTTATGTTATCCCAACTAGACCTATTAATTTGCCTAATATCTAACAAGGTCAAAGACCTGTCTGTACAGACTGATGGTTCTCTGATATGTTTTCTACTAACTTTCTCTCTTTCGGTCCTTTATGACTATACAATTCTGTCTCATTCAATGTTCAATCTACTTTATTCCTTTGCTGTGTTGGTCATTCTGACTTATTTGAAACATATGAATATGAATAGTGATATCATATGGCTTCTAAATGTTCGCTGCATAGACTAATTGCCACTTGTTCTTACTAGATATATGAGAATTAATATCAGTCTCAAAGGGTTGTTATAATTAACAGACCTTGTATAAATGATACTCTAATTTGTTGTGATTGACATAAACTGATAAATGCTCTAGCATCACTCCATCTAAATGTTCTGTTCACAAACCATTGGAGAAGTTTATGTGTGTTGTCTTCAGGGAATTGTCAGAATTGATTAATGTCTATACCATGCCAAGAACATACCGTAAATATTCCCTAATGACTTTGTAATGTCAGGGTGGGCTTCAGTTAGGATATCATCAATAACATGAACATTAGCTTGTTGTTTACCAATTAGCTTGGAAAATTCAATAACATACAGTTGGTAAAGCATTTTATGATGATGTGTACTTGTTAAGGACAGCTTGTCTTATAATTATAGATATTTAGAAATGTTGAGAATGTACTAGAAGTGAAAACAATTGAAAAACTTTTACAATCATCTTATGCATTTGTTCTGATTAACTATAGTACATGTTTTGTGTGCTCTTGTCTATATATTTGTGTTATTACAGATCTAGTATAAGTGTGCCATGTTCCATGTGAATATATGCACAGATGATGTCAGTATTGCAATACTGACATCACTATTGGCACTCCAAGCTTGAGCGTTGATTCCAGCTGCTACCAACAAGTCAGGCTTATGGGCTGTCTAAGTGTGCATAACAATTGATTAGTCTGCATTCATTGGTATGGTTGTTTAATTCAGTTGGAGCAGCCGAAACTGATATGTTGGAGCCACTTGCTTGATCCATCATGGACATTCATGGTGTTCTGTTGTGAAATTTCTCCTTGAGGGCAGCACCTTGTGAGATCTGGGCCTATAAACAGTTCAGAATTAATGACTGGAATGGGGATGATGGGGAAATTTTTTGGAAGTGAACGTGGCGGTGTTGCATGGGCAATGGGCATACCAGAGGACGAGAAATGGGGGGGGGGGGGGGTAGTTGCTCCCCAAAATTTTGGGAAAAGGCCAGACAAGGATCATCAAATAAACATTATTGGAAATCAGTGATAAGGATGTCCCCAAGCAAAACTCTCCCCCCCTTAGGTCTTAAATTCTGAATGATTCCTGAGTATATTATTTTTGCCAAGACAGAACAGCACATGATAACCTCTCAGACCAACAAATGAATGTGAGAGTGAATGAATTTGTTTTGTTATAAAAGTTCCAAAACTGATACACAAAATCCATACATTATATAAAAGTTGGATATTGTAACTTTTGGATTTATTCAAAACATCAGACTGAATAATCAATGTTGAGTAACAATCTAACTGCTTATTGTGGATTTGTAATGGCGTGATCAGTATGGGTTCCAAGTGACGCAGCTGAAACTGTGAATATACCAACTGTGAAATCATTATGCTGATACTGACATCACAAGAGTACTGTGGCAGTTGAAAAGAACATGGCACACTAATATGAGATCTGTAATAAACATAGCATAGTTGATTCACCTGCTGGAAATTAAATGAGACCGAAACCCAGCAAATAGAGAGCATTTCAATTTAGAAGATATTTGTTAAAAACAGATGTCTGACTCGGGACTGCAGCATAAGGGGTAAAACTTTTCACTGGGTCGTCTAACTAAACATTTTAAATTTGTCACATCAAAGGAACTCAAGTTTCAGGAGCTGCTAAAGTATCCACAGTAAGTCACACAGTGTACTTAATATTGAAATGGTTAGGGAGGTCCACAGTCTGCAGCCTTTGGGACAGAACTTTTTTGTTTGTGAAGTCCAATCCACAGTATTGCACTATGGGATGATAAGGAAGGAGAAAACTCAAGGGGCACTTTCCACTTTCCATGAAACATGAAGGTTTTCCTCAGAGCTGAAAATCTATACTTGCGAGCAAACTTGTTTTTACGTCCTTTTTTCATTGACAGAACAACCAATAGTTGTCGTGTACACTTCGGGACAAATCAAAATGTATGTGGCCCGAAGTAAGAGTCACGTTCCAATGTCCATTCTTATTACTCAGTCACAAGAGAGGTGACCAACAGAGACTACCAAGAGAGGCTACATTGAACTGACACAGAAGTCTACTCACTACAGTATGGCTGAAAAAGTACTAGTAATCACTCATGCATTCACGAACCATGGAGAATATAGCCGGTACATTTGGAACCCTTTGATTCTGCATTTTGAATACTATTGATAATAATATGACAATGCCTCCATCTCATGTCAGCTAAGGTACGATCAGAGTATGCCTCAAGACAAAAAATGACTAATGATTACCTTATTTTTTGTAACCAATGCTATAGGAAAACATATCCAACAGTCTTCCGGGCATGGTGAATATTTCTTGACTAAAGGGATGAAGACCTTCTCTGTGCATGAATTGACTTTGGTAACTGGATTTATAAATTGGAAATTATCCTGGAACAGATTAACAATAGGTCAATTCCACCGTGAATTTTGGGACAATTGATACATTTTCTGGCCATGTCACTGGCCAAATTTGTCAGAAAAAATTAAAAGAGAATTGTGTGACTCGGCTACATCATTCTTATTGCCTTAAGGAATAAATTAGTGAAGAAAACAGATCCGGATATTAATTGCTGTTTCTGCAATTAAATTAAATGTACTGTCGTGACTGATAGGACCTTTTTGACCACAGGTTTTTGGGTATGTTTGCTTATCTTGAAACGTCTGTGTTCAAAAGCATGCCATAAATTTGTGCATTTACTTCCTACTGAGTGTGGCCTTCAAATGAAACCAACATTTACTTTTTTGCATCCCTCCTTGGTTGGGAAATCCATTATTTCCTGGCGTGACTGATGGGACAAAATCACTGTGACTGATGGGACTTATCTGAAGGAAAATCGTTTGGGTCACAATTATCTAATCTACGGTAAACACATTCCAAATTGATTTAGTCTGTCAAATTTCAGATCGCTGAGTGTATATGATGCAATTTCATAGGCAAAAAAAAACCAAATTTCTATGAAATAAACAAGCGCACACAACTGATTGGTTTTTATACTTTTCTACTCATTAGTAGCATTAAGAAGTTCGTTTGTAGACAAGAATGTTCAGAAAAAATAATTTTTAATTTTCACCTATTTTGATGCATTTTACAAAAAAAATGGATTTTGATAAATGTCAAATAAATGGAAAATCTTGCCTTTTTGCAACTGAATCATAGATTTACCGCATTTCAACAAGCTTCATGAAATACCAGTTTAAATCTTTAATAATGCTAAAAACTCGGCAATTAGAGCTATCTCAAAAATCTCCAAAAGTGGTACACTTCCGTGGAATTGACCAATATTTATTGGTATAATAGATTGTCTACATGGCAAAGTACACTCCTTACAAGTTCTACTACTTGTTTGCTTTAGAAATGAACAGTACTGTTGGAGCACTGGCTTGTTGATATCAATGATATGTAATACACGTTGGTATGTCAGAGGCAATAAGTGTTGGTGTGACACATATGCTGAATGCGTCAGTCAGTTTGCTTGTATTATGGACATATTAATATGTGTATCGGGCGTACCAGAGAACACAGATTGGCTGTATCGTTGGCTGCCATCTATGAATATCATATTATCATAGCCTCAAAGTGGTCTTTGGTGGATATCATCTACAAAAGCACCCACTACCCGTTTTCCTTTACCAAGTGTCCAAGACAGTCCTAAATTAATGTAGTGGCAGGCGGTTTGCCAAGTCGGGTATCCCATGTCATGTGTGGGAATGTATACCAACCGCTCTGCCAAATTGTATGCCAGGTACTGCATTATTATATAATGACAAATGAAATACTATACAGTTATCGCACAGCACCGAGTGCAATATCAGTTTTTATGGCACCGAGGTGACTAATATTGCACGAGGGCGCAGCCCGAGTGCAATATTAGTCACCGAGGTGCCATAAAAACTGATATTGCACGAGGTGATGTGCAATAACTGTTATATCATATGGTTTTTTTTTGGCATATACTAAGGAAAGGGCTGGAATTCTGATGTCCAAACTCTTTTTGGGTTTCTTTTGACCTGCATGTTTAAAATGTATCTCGTCAAAAATCACTTTTTTTTTCACACTTTTGGAATCCATAATCCATAGATGATATGTTTTATGATGCGTCTTCTTTAATTTTTTTTTCCTCAAACTTTGTAGCAGACTTAAGACCTCTAAGCACAACGAAGTCACTGAAAAATGGGAGAAAAAACTGTTTCTCGGCCACTTTTAAATGATTTATTCTGATTAAACAAATAACATAAACAGTACAAAAAGTTGATATCTACTTAACCCTTTAATATGCGCATCTTTTGGCCATCACAATCATTTTTCTATCTATTTCTAGTGCTGTCCAGTGACTTTCTTTAAATATTTAAAACCATAAAACGATCTTGTTGCTGCTGCAAGACTCAGTTTGTGTTTCTTTTGAACCACATATTTAAAATGTATCTCATTAGAAATTGATGAATATTTCACAAAAAAAAAAAAAAAATTCACACCTTTGGAATCGCCAAATTATATACTTGATGATACATTTAATTTTCGATTTTTTAAAAAAACTTTGTAGCAGACTTTTGACCTCTAAATAAAATAAAATCACCAAAAAATCGGCAAAAATGCCGTTTTTCGGCCACTAAATGCTTTATTCTGACAAAACAAATGACATTAGCAGTACAAAAAGTTGATATCTGATTAGCCCTTCAATGGACGCATCTTTTGCCGCTAAAATCATCTTCCTATCTTCTTCCGTTGCCGAGCGGCGGAGTTTTTAGTATAATTGAAAAACACAACATTTCTGTCAGCTTGTGGCTGCTGCAGCATGAAAATATGGTGCTTCCTCTCAGGTCCGTCCAATCTTTCACATGTTAAAATGAGCGTGCAATAACATGCGTGCAATATCGTAGAATATTGCACGGCTGTCGGCCAATGAGAAGCGAGTATTTCCGCTAACCATATGATATTACATGATATTGATCAGCATAAACTAATGAATTATGTATAGAAATTGTATAACAGTACGGCTGCGGGTGACATGTGAGATGATATTTAGCCTCTGTCAACCATCCACCTACAAACAGCCATCCATCAAAGCAGTTATCATTACCTGAGGCCATGACCATGATATGAAAACATACAACAACATATGGGGCATATATGGAACTCCATTAACCTTAGGTTGCATGTAGTGGTCTATATAATTATTATGGGGCCATGGAGCTGTGGTTTACCAGTCAATATTGGCCAGTGACCCTCTGCCCTCTGAGAAGTGAATGGATAGCCTGGCTTTACTTTAGGGGCCAAGCGTCTAATATCAACCCCATACTTTTTCTCACAAAAGCCCCTTTTTCATACAAGGTTCTCCTTTTTCTTAAAGTTGTTTCTTGAGGTTTTTTTGTAACAACATTTGCCTGAAGAAAGATTTTACACCAAACCTTGAGTTCTGACAAGCTATCTATCTTTCACTTTTTTTCTTTTGCTTTCCCAACATGATCTCCAACTCCTTTTAGCATACATGACAACTTCTTTTTTATTGTCAAAAGTAAGTTTCTTATTTCATTTATAAGGCTAAGATGAATGTAACATATTCTTTACATATTTTGTCTTTTAGAAATTTTTATTTTGCGTTAAGATAATGAAGTTTCTTGTTCTTACAGTTTGAGAAAAAATTAATGTAATTTTTTTCACATTTATTGTTTTCTGTTTTGCCCCATCTTCGTGTAATGCCATGCTCTGTCTTCTTCATTTTGTAACAAAGATTTCCAATATGAAGAAGGTAAATGCTATACTGGTCAATGGGTCTATTAGCCCGGAAGAAATAGCTGAAGGATACACATTAGACCCCAGCCCACTTTCAAGTTTCAAGTTCAATGCCATACATCTCCTTTTTCCTTTTAGAACTTTTTTCCTTACTTTTTCTTGAGTCCTCTTTGAGGTCTTGTCCCAGACTAAAGGATGAGCTGAAACTCATCTAATACTTTTTCAGAACTTCAACGCTCCAGTTATTCCTTTAGACTTTCGATTTTGTTTTTGCAGTCGATGTCTTGACACTTAAACCAGGAGGCTTTTTCTTTTTGATGGAATCTTCCTTTTTTCAGATGTCTGCCTATTTTTATCATCTTGATATGATGACACATTTTCCTGCCGTCTACTTTAATCCATTGTTTCTTTCATTATTTATTCACTCGAATGCCTCTCAGGCTACATTCATCACTATTTTTATTGCATCTTTTGTCTCTATTACATCCTTATTTAAATGTTACGAAACTACAACACCAACCCACTAGTCGACTTTAATCTGTTGTTCCCTTCATTTTGTCATCAAGCGATATATATTTCCTACTTTAGTCTTTCTTTAATTCATCATTTTGTACAGCTGCTTGGCATTATGAAGACTACATTTATCGGTAAACATTGTATAACTACTAGTATTGTATAATTGCTCCATGATATGGAGGAAGAAGTAGTGGGGGGGGGGGGTAAAATCTGAATTATAAATTTTGAACATAAAGCCCAGTCTATGTCCTTCTAGTGGTTGAGAAAATGATTTATGCAAGTTTTTGTGGATCGCTCTTATACTTTGGCTTGGAATGATGGAGGGGTCCATGAATTAATAGTAGGATTAATAGTAGGATAATGTTGTATTGCATGTTCAACATAGTACTATTTTTGACAACAAAAAATGAAAGGTCATGATGCAATTACTGCACAAGGACTACTGTCACATCCAGAGCAAGCATCTGCAAAGTCCAATCTCAACAGCTCACTTGAGCAAAAGAGATTTACAAGGGAAGTATAATATGAAGTTCACAAAGTTTGAGGTCTCCCTGCACTGGCCAGCAAAGACACGCTGGCCAATTGTGTCTGGTAAAATTATTTAATAACACAATCATTATTAGTGACCAGCAGTTTTTATTTGGACAGACTCAACTACTTCAAAAATTATGTATACTGAAAACAGTTTATTCCAACATTATTACAATACACTGAATACAGATATTGAAAACTTGGCCAAGGCAGTATCTTGTAATGGCAACGAAGAGAAATATATTTCTTTCGTTCATAATCTACCATACTTTGCATTTATGGTTAGTTAAACATTACATTTTGAAAGCCAAAATTAGTGTGACATGCAACAGGGTGTGGCAGGATTTCCGCTTTCCTGTTTATGTTTTCAAACAGGCATCCACTGCAGAATTTCTGTATCAATCGTATAATTTTCTCTCTCTTTTTCCTTCTTTTGTTCGAATTTGTTTAATGTCTATTCTAAGAATAACAGAGTGTCTCTATGACAAAACAACTGTGTTTCCTATTACAAATTACTAAAAATTAATCCAGCCATACTATGATTTATAATGCTTCCACACTACATAATTCACAGTGGGCCATCACATTACTGATTTCTGATGGTCTCATATATAATTGTTCATAAAGTCTAAATTATCATATAAATCTATGCCAGGCTATAATGTTATCAAATTGCATCTATATCTGACAGAAGTTCTATTTCTCTTTACTGCAATTTCAATTAGTATGAGTTTCTCTGGCAAGTTTTCTGACTATCTACGCGGCATTTGAGGCTCACCAGATTGGTTTGTGAGCAATAAAACGTACTCCAAACCCACATTTTGGACGTATAAGAAGCTGTGAAAGTGTAATAATATGCTTCAGTAAGCAAGAAATTTTAGAATTTTGATAAGATTAGCAAGTAAGCACTGGCACTGTAACTGCAATCACCAGACACGTCACTGGCCTTTTGTGCTATTCAAATGAGTTTATGCCATGTAATTCCTTGCCAGGACCAATCACATAAACCACATTTGCTACGTTTTACTAACATATTACAGAAACTCATACTTCTTGAAATTGCAGTAACATATGCACTTTGTTGAATCATTTTCTCATACTGAATAATTATTGTGTTTCTTTGCTTTCAGTGTAAATACTTGAAATCATTAATAAAATATATTTATCTGATTATCTTGGAATATCTTATACTGCGCACTGCACATAGTTCTGTTTGATTTCATCTGTGAAAATTCAAGGACGAGCGATTGATTCTTCTATTTTGTATTACATTTGTGTTGCTGGTGTGTACCTGCTGCAATTGTTGTTAGTTCCATTACTTCGCTTGCCTAAATCTTTAATGAAACTTGGCAACTTCCATGGTATCAAAATCGCATCCATATTATATTGGATGGCAAGGACCCTGTTAGGTGGCTTGCGAGGTGCAAATGTGTTGCGATGTCATTTTGATGAGATTGCACAAACTGCGAACTGTAATGCCATGCAATTATCATGAGGATAAGGATTTGTTGTTGCAAAGAGGAATTCACTGAGAAAACTTTCTTGGTTAAGATTACACTTCACAGCTTTAAAAGTTATATTGTCATCTTGATGAAAGATTTGTGAGAATTCGTATAGGACCAAATTTCCTGCTGAAGATAATTTATTATTGAAGCGAAATATTAAAATGCTGTCTTTAACTAAAAGATTAATTTTGTAATGTTTGGAGATGAGAACAAACTGATTTCTGAGAGAAAAGAATTCATGGCTTCAAATAAATTGAAGTTCAGGCTGAAAGTTGTTTAAGATTTTCTTCTTTGGAAGAAATCTGTCCAAATTTTACAACTTAATTGATGCCACTAGCACATACAAAATTTTGAAAGGTTGCGCAAGATACATTGTGCATAGACCCTGCTTTGGAAATAACTCATCAAAATTCAACATCAACTTGCAGTAGGAAATTTCAGCTTAGAGTGATATAATTTTGAGGAATAAGTTTTATTGAACATTTTGTATTACAGTAAGTATATGGTTCGGATTAAGCTTGTAAAACTGGTTGGAGTAAGAATAAGCTTTCAGAACATCATAATTATGCAAATACATATTCTTAGCAAATTTACAGCAACAATTCACAGTGACTCTTTCATCAATTGAATGGGCAACACTCATTGTTTGATCAAACTCTTCAAATAGGTTGGATCTTATTGCGCTCGACTAGTGTAATATTGATCTATTTTGTCTCCAATTAAAATGAAACAATTCTATTGTCGTTAGAATACATAGAATCAGACACTTATCATTTGAATCAACTGATAATGAATTATCATTGATATTGTACTACTATTATTTTGACTGTGATATTTTAGAGAGTGTGAAATGAAATATACATCGGTTTATACTCTATCATTGATGTTGCTTTTTCCAAATTCTGATCGACACTATTCCCAAAACCACTTAGTTTCTATTAAAAAGTAATATAATCCTCCTGGCTTAAACTGATGATGCTGCAGTAATGCCATAGCAAAAACAAACAGACAGAGACACTCTTTTGCATTTTCTAATCCCCAAACAGCTTCTCTTTCCATTCTCTTGATTATTTCTAATGGCTTCTTTGCACTTCACACACTCATTTTTTTACCCGGTAGCAGTGAAGTAGCTCGAAGAATTTAATTCAGAATCACTGTTGTTGCCACAGATTTCCAGACAGCAACAGCATGGCAGTCACTTCACTGTGCCAACTTGATTTGAAACCGACCAACTTCCCACTGTGCAGTGCTTATTAGATAATGGACTTCATCATTCTGGGGATGACCCTCCTTCTAAGAGGACATATACAAGACTTTAGTGCAGACAGTTCTTCAGCCAAACAATTTAAAATCAGAAATATACAATACATTTGTAACTGTATACGTTCATGGAACAATGATTGGCAACTTCATAAAAATGGAAACTACTCAAATGGTGCGCATCACAGAATTTGGCTCCATGTCAAATTCTTGAATGTTCTGAATATACACAATGCATTTGCACTCAATACATTCATAAAATATTGAATAAGGGACATCATAAATGCAAAGAATTTTTATGCTCATGTAATGCTCATGACAAACTATGTTCATCTGAATAAAAAGTTCATTGAATTTTATGAAAAGAATGTTTGCCGAATCTTTTGAATAGTATTATACCTAAGAGAGTGGGAGAAGTTCACTCAAAAGGGCATTCGCATGTCTCAAGCAATACTAAATATATTCTGGCTTCGCTGAATTTAATCCTACTTCAAAAGACTGGGTCACAGACAGATCAGACCTGAAGGCATATGTGTCTACGAAGTTAGATACAGTTTCAAAAATAGGCCTGATATTACTGAATCAACTTAGTCAAAATTCTGAGCTGAAGGCTCACATTGCTCCAAAGTTAGAAACAGCTATAAACATTTGCCTTATAGAATAAATATTCAGAATCCAATGTAATTGTTTTATGTAGGAGAATTTTTCTTGCAATTTCTTAGCTTTTTTAATTACTGGGTCAAATACGGATTAGGCCCCAGGGCATAAATGCTTGAAAATTAGATATATTCTCAAAGAGTACTAAAGCATTATCTTTGAATCAAATGAATGTATAAAAGCCAAGTATTAGAAAGGTGCCTTCCACATTCTGGTATAATCTAAATGGACACTGCTTCAAAAGACCGGGTTGAGAGCCCTTCAGCCCGCTGGGCACACATGTCTCTCTCAAGTTGCACACAGCATCCACCGTTTGCCATGAGCCAACAGAGTATTCTGAGCCTTTCGAATCTCAAAATACAGAAAGCATTAGAAATATCTATTCTGCGCTGCTACTTTTTTTTAAATGATAGATAATATCGAATTACATAGCGCAAGCTCAGTTAACATCTTCCTCTCTGGTTTCTTTATACCAAAAAGGCTAATTGGGGAAGCAACTCAGATAATTATAGCCAAGGCATTGAGAGAAGCAATGCTTCAAGCAAAGCCAAACAAGACCTGGAGCATATTTTGACATTTATTGAGTTGTTTTGACTGTTTTTGTTGTCGCAACTCTGCTTATTTGAAATAATTTATTATTACAGTATATATTGGTGATTCAGATTAAGAGGCAGATGTAATGATGACACAATGAATTTCTGCTCCTTCTGTCCAAACAAAAATCTACAGATTTTGGCACACTATGTTTTTGATCTTCGTTCCACTTCTTTTTTGATGATCTACAGCTTTTAATAGTTATATTTTTGCTTATTCTCCGTGTCCTACCTATTTGACCCCATCTTATGTGTTGTTTCTTTTTGACACTTTTCTGCCCCAGTTGTTGATCATCACATTTTGATGATTGTGAAAATCGCAACAGCTCTGACCATATCTAAAGTTGAATTATGTTGCCTCTTTTATTGACAACCCGCAGATTTAAGCATATTGACTGACTGTCTGCTCAGTTATTTTCTTGTATTGATGATTTACAACTTAGGGATAACCACGCTCCTTGAGTCGATACAGGAAGCATATTTCAGCGGATCAGACCTTCTCCTGAAGACTAGATAAGAGGGATCTATAGCTGATGGCTGTTTAAAGACCCACCAGGGATCAGAATAATATTCTAACCTCAACCTATGGATGTGGAATTGGCAGAAAAATCTACCCCTGTAAACTTCCTCAGACTTAAGGAAACCTGATACAGGAGCAATGGAGCATTGATTATGATCTCATCCCAATGCACGCAAGAAACTTTGACTACTTTTCAATTGAACTGATTTTTGTTTAGAGCACATAAATCCAACATCAATTAGCAGACCAAGAAGCAGTGATGGAAATGGAAATTTTCGTTGGGGGAGCTCTAGGCTGTCGCAGCAGAAGCAGGCCATTCCAAATTTTTGAAGGATAAAACATGTGGAAATCAAGAGTAAATTTTGGCTATTAATATCTGGAGGACTGAAAAAGTGAACATGATAATTATATATTTACCACTAATGATTGGGGTAGCTGTAGCAGGCCATAGCTCCCCCTGTTTTCTGATCAAGGGAGCTCAGCTCCCCTTAGCTCCCCCCATTTCCATCACTGCCAAGAATTAAAAACCTATTTCAATTGTTTTCCCTACATTTCATTAAGCTTTGTATGCCTTCAATGACATCTTCTATAATGTTTTGGTAATTTTTTCATTTTGAAGATGCGCGGTTGAAAAAAGTATATCACAAGACACCAGAGACTTGTTTTTTTACTGACACTAGTCCACTGTTGGTAATCAGACCCTATGTAATGATCTAGGGGTGAAAATTTCAATAATTCATGGGATTGCGTGTAAGTAAACAAAGGAAAAACTTACCACTGGGCGATGCCGATCTGCATTGCCGCTGCAATCTCACCTACACTGAAGTCCGTGAGTGCAAGAACCATTTAATAAAGTCGTAGACTAACCAACAATGATTTAGCAATAGCTCTGAAAGTAGTTTGCAACCCTACCAATAAGAGGAAATCACCAGTACAATATGTCTCGGTAGGCTGAGATGATGCAGTGCGACCATAGTGCCTCTGTTGCAGAAGAATCATGCCAAAGCTTGCTTAGAATTTATAATTGATCATGTGGAACTATTTGCTGATGATTGGGGGAAATTCTAAACAAGCTTTGGCATGATTCTTCTGCAACAGAGGCACTATGACAGCAGTGCATCATGTCGGCCTACTGCGACATATTGTGCTGGTTATTATCTCATGCTGGCGATGTCGCAAACTGCTTTCAGAGCTTTAGCTCACTCATCGTTGGTTAGTCTAGGACTTTCTAAGATGATTTTTGCACTCACGGACACCTGTGTAGGTGAGATTGTTGTGGCACAGCAGACTCGTATGTGCCAGTGTTGATTTCTTCCTTTGTTTACTAACACACAATGGCATCAATTATTGAAATTTTCACCCATAGATCATTATATAGGGCCTGTGTACTAACACCAGACTAGTGTCAGTCAAAAATCATGTCTCTAGTGTCTTGTGATACGTTTTTTTACAACCACGCATCTTCAAAATGAAGAAATTGTCAAAAAATTATAGGAGGTGTTATTGAGGGCATTCAAAACTAAAAACAATCAGTGAAAACAATTGAAATAGGTTTTTATTGCAATAAATGTTTTTATAAGTCAGCAATTTATTGATCTTTTAATACAGACAAGTAGAAGACAGAGTATGGCATTAAAAGGAAGATGGGACAAACCCTAGAACGTGTCATGTGAAGAAATAAGAGCATACAGTGAGGAAAAACAAGTATTTGACCTCCTACCTTATTTTTTGGTTTGGGCACTTGTGCTTGCCCTAAAAATCTGAAATTTCTCAGGTAGATCTGGTCCACCATTAGAAGACAGGTAATGCACAAAAATTAAGTGAAAGAAGCATTATGTAATAAATTTGCATAAGAATCCAAATAGTCTTCGGAAATAAGTATTTGACCCCTTCGTTTGCAAAGGGTTTATCACCAGACTTTTGCAAAACAAACACTTGGAAAACTATTCTGCCCTGTGAAATGGAAACACAGTAAGTGACCAAAAAACAGTAACTGAGTTGAGCATAACTTCTCAATCCTATTAATAATATCTACCTTCATGCCAAATTTCATGCCTGTATCACCTCTAGTTACCCCACAAATCCATGATAAACAAACACAGTATCAACTGTTTACATCAAAATGGACCAGTCATGTCAGGCCAAAACACAGTAATTTACTCATTTTGTTTTGAAACACAGTATCTCTTTGGCTTCTTTTTGAGTTACTGTGTTTTGACATGACACAAACCAGGAGATACTGTTTTTTCACTTCAACTGAGCAGACATCTTCAGCAATGACCTAAATAAAAAATCAAAGGTTTCTCATTCAAAACACAGTAAGTCATTAAAAAGCACAATGTTGTCTAATATATCTATAAGAAGTCGTTTTGAGTGACAAATGATATAGACACATACACTTTGACTATATTTCTTCATATTTGAAGCATTGACTTGAGGGTGCTTCATCTGGAGATTAAGATATAGAGGTCACAATGTTACAAACAAAGAAATGCGTTTTTCTCAAAATCACTGAAATGGCAGTTACTGTGTTTTGAAATCACAGGGCAGTATTATAACTGACATTTTCTGGAAAATGGAGGTAAGTGCTATACTAGTGTATGGCTCTATTAGCCCAGAAGAAATAGCTTAGTTACACATTATACCCCATCATACTTTCAAGT